>JAASLG010001693.1:0-15738 GCA_013365235.1 Cercospora sesami
CTCTGCGGGCGAGGAAACGATACAAATGCTACACCATTGATGCCTAACGGACACAAAAGCAAGCGTACACATGACTTGATGATCGCGAAGTAGAATAAGCAATAATACATTTAATGCTATTCGCATCCGGCTTGCCGATGGCAAGAATGTATCCACCGGACCGAGGACCCCACAAGCATCATGTCCGACCGACCCGTACATTAATCTCATGTAGCCGTGCCTTTCCGATGCTGTGTGCTGCCAGCTTCTTGACGGAAGCGGCCAAAGGCGGAAGCTGCGTAGAGATACAGTGGCAAGGTTCAAGAAAGATTGCCATATCCACCAGGTACCTTGGCACGTAGGGGAGCGCACTAAACTATAGACAGGCACTGCAAGTGGCTCAACTATAACGATGTAGGATCTCATTACTTGCGCCTTGGCAGATGATCACTTCGAGCCACGGTGCCCTGGGAGCGGGCTGGATCTGTTCGTAAAGCGAACAATCTCTGTGAGAGACAGAAATCCGCTGGAGTCCGATCGCATACAAGTTCTATCACATTGTCGATCTTTTTATTTCCTTTCGCTTCACTTTCAAGTTACAATAACTCTCTCTGACCAAGACGAATATTTCTCTGAAGTCGTATAGCCCTCTCAGCTCACCAGGTGTGTTACATCAAGAACGCTGCTATGAGCAACTATCCAAGACACAGCTAACGTTAGTGAAAGACACCTCCGCAATTAGTCTTTTCCTCCAATCCGGCAAGGACTTCGCTGCTCCTCAGTCTCCCCAAGAAGCATACCAGCAAAGTAAAAAACTGTCCGAGACACGACGTGAACATGGTTGTCCTCCGCTCTCTTCTGATTACGCCAATGGCCGTGGCACCGATGGTTCTGGGCCGTCCTGCCGCGCCACCTCAGCCAACCGGAGATATCAAGATGAAGAACTCCACTTCCAGCGGTGCTCAGTCTCTCTGCCGTTCCAGCCAACGCCACGGCCATGCATAAGAACATGACCACGGCGGATCCCATCGCGGAGAAGAAGAAGGAGTGGGAGAAGGCACGAAGTGACGCAGAGTCGCTATTCGAGGAGATCGTTGAGAGCAACAGCAAGGAGCTGGACGAGCTGTGGGACGATATGGGGAAGAACGCGGAGGAAAGGGGAATGGAGCGGGATGAGCTCTGAAGGAGCTGACGGTGCACGAGCAGCAGTTTAAGAAGTATCAGGATGACTTGGAAGTCATGGCGTTGCAGTGGACGCGGGAGAGGCAGGAGGAGGATGACCATTTCCAGGGATTCAGAGCAGTAATCAAGAAAGAGAGTGATGAGGCGTCCAAGAACCTGGAGAAGATCAACGAAAAGTATGAGCCGGAGATCAAGAAGCTGGAGGAGCAGGCATAGACGGGAAGCTGAAGGGCTCAAGGACTCTCGTAGCCATGCGGCAACGATATTCACCTCACAAGGAATGGACCTTTAGTTTTCGCGTGGCTTTTATTGTTGGCAATGTCTTGAACGCTGAAGTTTGGAAATCCTTTCGCGCTGTCGTCAGAATCTTCGAGAGCTTCGACGATTGCCAGTCCACTGAGACCTCGCATGTGTTCGTTTCTGATCGATGCGCCCCTTTCACTGACACGAGCTATCGGGCAACTTTGCCTTTCAAGGGCCGTACGCGGCGCACGGCCAGAAGTCTGTCTTCTCATCGGGGTTCTTCGGGGCGACGGCCTTGGACGCACAGTATTGGTTCGTAGCACCCTTATGCGTAAGCATGTTGCTCGCTCCGTTTTGGTATTCTCCTTTTCAACGCCATAACACCTTCGCTGGAATACTATAACACATTTTCCTCCTTTCGCGAGTCTCATATCGTGCCTTTTATCGTCGATCCTTGACAACGTCGCGCTCCGCCGGGTTGTATCTGCGCGGTACGCAATCAGTTATTGTTCTATGCCGCTCGTTCTTTGTCTGTTCATACCGCAACAATTTCTCGATCAAGTCCACGTGTGTGAGCATCATTCGTCTGCAGCAGTATCTGTTGAGCCCGAGTTGGTCCATCGCGTCGCCATCAGACACCGTGTCGCCGTTCTCTTGTACTGTGCCGATGAGCTCGACGTAGCGCTCGTAGAGGTCTGCAATGACCTGGGAACAATAACACGTTAGCGCTGCACGATCGAGATTGAGGACTGGATGAGTCGCACCTTGCCGCAGGAGAAGCAACGGATTGGGATAATCATGTCGACGGTGGTGAGAGTGGTGCAAAGGGCGGCGTGGTGAGTGTCGCGAAGATTGAAGTCGTGTCGCGAGAAGTTCAAAGCCGATAAGACCGGTGGAGTGCACGGACCCTCGAACTTTTTCGAGGTTCAGAAAGCTAGTTTGGGCACACGAGCAAATGCATCGACCTGCCTCAGTCTTTTGTCATTCACTTCGCTCTCCACGTGCTACCGTCGCGCCGGAACGATGGCCAGAGATACCGAGAGGAAGAGGAAGCTGGAGCAGCAGCAGGCGGACAATGCGACGGCGAAGCGGGTCAAGTCGTCCGCGAAGACCGACGTGAAGGCAAATGGCACCTCGAACGGCAGTCCTCAAGTGGTCGTCCCAAGGCAGAACGGTCTTATGACTCCATCTCAGCACTTAGACTCGCCAGAATCAGGCAAAAAAGAGAAGATCGGTGTTGCGAATGGAAGCAACGTTGCACAGCCTACCAACAAAACCGAAACACAAGCAACACCGACGTCGAAAAAGGCCAAGAAGAGAAGAAGTTCTCAGAATGGATATACGGCCGCTGCATCGCCATCTACAGCACCATCTACAACCAAAAATGAGCACGTAGATGTGTCAATGGTAGATCTCGAGGCAGCTTTGGTGAAACCTCAAAAGAGCAAGAAGCAGAAACAGCAACCTAGGGACGTGGTTGTGCATGATGTAGAGGCACGCGCGGAACAGCGGAGCGAGAATGGCACTGTGCTTTCGATCAAGGACAAGCGACAGCGCGCCATTGAGAAAAAGGCGAGACGAAATGCCGATCGCGAGATCAAGGCAGGCTTCAGAGAGGATGAGGAGCTCACAGCACCGAACGAACATGGTTGGTGGTTGTCTCAACCGAGCGCCGGACGGTACCTGGCTCATGACCCAATCTTTGTTGAGGACGAGAACGGCGACGAATGTTTGATCGCGGCCACGATCCGCGAAGTCCAGCTATTGCACCTGGATAGCTCTCTCATTTCCAGGACACATGCAGTGCCCGATGGCAGGTCTATCCTTGCATATACTCTGAGCGCCGACTACCCGGATCACGTAGAGATTGCATACGACAACGGGACCAAAGTGCAGTGGAATTGGACGACGGGGTCGATCATCAAAGGAAGCTTTCCAGGTAATGAGACCACCGTTGCTGCAACTACTGCAGCTCGTGGAGATGGACGCCTAGGGGTATACTGCATCGCCCAGACTCAGGGCACATACTCTGTTGTTGGAGAGCGAAAGTCGTTGTACTCAACATATCGACGTCTGACGAGCATACACGTCCTTGAAGGTGGTGCCTACATCATCTGTCTTGGTACGACTGCAATGTTGCTGGGCAAGAGAAAAGACAACTCTCAAACTTCCGAATACATCTGGATTGAGATGCCGACAACTGTACCATTCCAGTGTCTTGATGCGAGACTTGTGACACCAGCTACAGGCAAGGCTAACTCGCCTGCCAAAGATCAGAAGAAGCCTGTCCCTGATCTCGCACTTGCAGTGGGCAATGCGGATGGCCAAATACACTTCTACTCCAGTCTCCTATCTCTGTTTGCAAAGCCCTCGCAGGCGGTTCTCCCCACGCCTCGAATCCTGCACTGGCATCGCGAGGCTGTTTCAACGGTGAAATTCTCGAGAGACGGAAACTATCTCATCTCAGGTGGCAGAGAATCTGTGCTTGTGATATGGCAGCTTGAGACAGGACACAAGCAATTCTTGCCCCATCTCACAGCAGAGATTGAGCGGGTTGTCGTCTCGCCAAGAGGTACACAATACGCTTTGCAGATGGGCGATAACTCCATCATGGTCTTGAGCACTACTGAGTTGAAGCCCGTCGCCAACTTTGCTGGTCTTCAACTACCGGTATTGACAGAACAACTTGAACGAGAAGACATGGCGCTGCCAGCTGCGACGATCGTCATGCATCCCAGCGACCCGAAGCAGCTTCTCTTGACCGTGCCAGCAACACAGCCGAAGCATACCCGAGACGTCACAACTCGACCTTTCCTGCAAAGTTTTGACATTCAGAATTCCCGACACATTAACCGACAAGCACTTTCGCGCAACAACGTGACCGACTTCAATCGTGGGCCTGAAAACACTCATATCATCCCACCAGATGTCAATCTGCTCGCTGTTAGTGCAGATGGAGAATGGCTGGCAACAGTTGACGAGTGGTTTCCACCAGCCACGGACTTGGAGCATGCAGTCGCACGCACGGCTGGCCTGGACGCCATCGATCTTGAGAACATCCAGGAGGAGCAGCTGAAACGACGAGAAGTGTACCTCAAATTCTGGAAGTGGGACAAGGGCCAATCTATGTGGACGCTGAGCACCAGAGCCGATGCTCCGCACGCGCGATCCTCTGATGCTGACCTTGGCTCTGGTGCAGGCCGTGTCTTGCAGCTCAAGTCTGACCCGGCCTCGAACGGCTTCGCAACGATTGGAGAGGACGGCGAGGTAATGATCTGGAAGCCAAAGACCAAGTTCCGCCACGGCGTTCCTCTGAAAGAGGCCAACGGCAATGATCTAGTCGAATGGACATGTCGAAGAACGATCAAGCTTCCAATCGCAGCTGACAGTGAAGAACGTGCCGACTCGCCAATGGACGGTGACCACGATAAGTCGTTGGCTGCCATTGACGCCAGCCTCGCATTCTCCCCTGATGGCTCGATGCTTGCATGCTCTACGACCACCTTAAGTGAGACTGTGCAGCCCCTAGTACATTTTGTCAACCCGGACAATGGCATTGTCACCTCTACAAATGCTGGCATCATCCCTGCCGATGAAGATATCTTGGACTTCGGCTTCTTGGATCGGTACCTCATTGTGCTCAGCTTAGGACACATTCGTGTATGGAATCTTGTCGACGACAACGTGCACTACACGATTACGCTCTCTGGCACACTTGGAGAGCAAGAGACTGCGAAGCTGGCTGTCAACGAAACCGATCAAACATTCGCGGTAGCTTCGATCAACATCACTTCTATGGAATTGGACGAGTCCAGTCCTCAGATCGCAGTCTACACGCCCAAGAATCCAGATGCTTTATTCGAAGCCGACCTCGAATCAACTCCGGTGGCAGTTCTGGCCGGCAAAGACACCAGAGGCTACACAGTCATTTTCGAAGACGGCACAATCCGCTCACTCACCAGCACTCAACAAGCTACCCATAACCGAAGGTCTTCTTCCGCTGCGCCTGAAGCTCTCGAGACGGTCGAGGAAGTGAGACCAACCGAGGAAGCCGAGACAGCGTCGTCTGCTGCACTTGCACTTCTCAGCACAAATGCTGCGGAACAAGATCAAGAAATGTCCGATAGTCTAGCTCCGCTGCTGTTGACCGAAGCTGGTGAGGATGATCGTCCAGTTGTCAGACCTGAACAATTGTCCAGTATATTTAATATAGGCGGTGGGAAAGGTGGCGTTGTAGCTATGCCACCTGTGAGAGACATGTTCAGAGACGTTGTGGGCTTGTTTGCCAGGAAGCCGAGAGGGAGGGTAATGGAAGATGTAGAGATGGCGATGTAAATTAAATTGAATATCAAGGGATGCACAACATGTGAATATGAACATTTCTATACTATTTGCAACCACTTCCATGCGGACGAAACAGGACTCGCTATTCCATATTGTTCAATGCGACTATTCCTGACCTTATCTGACGAATGAGGTTTAGCAGAAGTGACAGGACAAACATATGCTCATGAACATCGCTATATATACCAGAAAAGCCATAAAATGCACATCAATTTCTCCTTCACCACAATCTTACAACTTCGCCCCTTGCTTCCACACCGGTCCCACCAACGCGTCGTACGCATTCAGACTCAGCGTATCGCCTGGCACACCCGTAACATGCATGCCCAGACCCCTCGTATCAATCATATCCGGCGTCAACTCATCCACAGACGTCGCGCCGATCAACCTCATGTTCATCTCCATCTCGTCCTTCAACAATTGCATCGCCCGATCTACACCAGGTAACCCGTAAGCCGACATAGCGAACAAGAACGGCCTTCCGATTCCAACGCCGGTGGCTCCAAGACACAGTGCTTTGATAATATCCGTTGCGCGACGGATTCCGCCATCGATGAAAATTTCGATTTTGTTTTCTAGGCCTAGCCGGCGGAGTTCGGGCATGACTTCGGCTAGGACTTCGATTCCTGAGCGGGCGAAATCTAGTTGACGACCGCCGTGGTTGGAGAGAACGACACCTTGGACTCCGACACTGATGGCGCGGATGACGTCTTCGACTCGTTGGACACCTTTGAGGATGATGGGCATTTTGGTCACGGAGAGGAACCAGGGGATATCTTCCCAGCAGAGGGCTGGATCGATGAAGGAGGAGATGGCTCGTGCGGCGCCTTGTGAGCGGTCGACGTTATCGCCGGAAGTGTTTTGTACATTGGAGCCAGTATCGGAGAATTTGGATCGCATGTCCTTTTCTCTGCGGCCGAGTTGTGGAGCGTCGACTGTAATGAAGAGGCCTTTGCAGCCACGCTTTTCGGCGTGCTGGATGATGCGTTTTGTGATTTCGCGGTCTTTGTTGACGTAGAGTTGGAGCCATTGCACTTGGTCGTCTTTTCGAGCGTCAACGATTTCATCGAAAGAGCAGGAGGCAAGGGTGGGGATCATTTGGATGACGTTGTGTTTGTGGGCGCCTCGCGTGAGGACGACCTCGCCTTCGGGGTTGCCCAGTTTGCCTAGAGCGGTGGCGGTCACGTAGAAGGGGATCGAGACTTTGGTGCCGAGCATGGTGGTGGAGAGATCGATCTTCTCGACGTTGCGAAGGATTCGAGGTCGGAACCAGATCTTGTGGAAGGCTGAGTGATTTTCTCGCATAGTCTTGCAGACATTCTGTTAGCTTTGTCGCATACGTAGAACAGCTGGATTGCACTCACAATCTCGTCGTCTGCACCGCTAGAGTAATATGCCCATGCTGTCTTCTTCATTACTCTCCTTGCCACCGCTTCGAAGTCCATCAAGTTGTAACATTGCTCCAGGATTGGCATGTGCTTGATACGTTCTTGTCGCTCAATCTCTTCTGGGTCTTCCTCTTTTTCTTCTTGTTCTACTGTTGACATGTCCACCTCTCCCAAATGCTTGCTCTTGTCGAGGAACTTGTCGAGTGTGTCAGGAGGGTGGATAGGCTCGTACTCTTCGGTGGCGTCCTTGCCAGCATACTTGAGAATGATCTTTGGTCCACCAGGGTGCTCAGGCAGGACTGGAGGAGACATTAGTATGGCTGATATAACAACCTCTCACATGGTACGCACACTCTGTGACATCGTATGCCTTGCCATGTACGATGACCCAACATGACTCTCGGCTGTTGTGCTTCGCGATCTCTGCGCCTGACAGTTGCTTGCTCTGTGCGTTGTTACTATCGCGATTCATCTTGTCTATGTTGTAATCCAATTATGCAAAGTGTAATGTACAAGAATGTTGCGAATGGATGGGGAAGGAAGAACAGTAGTAGAAGAAAGCACAGCTCGATACAATTAACCCGATCCTGGACTGGCGATCACTGGACTCTCGAGCGGCTCTCGTCAATGGCGTAGATGCACAGTCCAGCCTCATGTCTTGTTGCCGACGGCGGCAGGTCTGCCTTTCCACTGCACCGAGAGTGTGGAGAAGTGAGGCAGGTTCAGCGAATAGCAAAGCACGGATTACCCTCCTCGTCTCGATATCTCCGCAATACCCGCCGAGCATCGGTGTGCCAAGGGTCAACCACATGGCTTGCCGCATGCTGAATGCGCAGAGGGCTCCGCGATACCCGTTTCGTCGTTGCGGCAGTGGGCAGCGAGGGCTGTAGAATTGAAGCTTGGATACCATACCAGTGACGGCTTGTGCGGAACGGCATTTGACATTGAAAAATGCTTCCGAATATTTGCAATTCACGTTGTGGCTTGGCAGCGTGATACGACCGCGAGACGACGCAGTTGGAAACGAATCGTGCTGCTCGCTCACTGCTATGACAACTGGGAAAGAAGGGAAAGTGCCTGGCGACAGCCAAGCGCATTGCTCTTCAGCTGAATTTATTCCAAATGCTCGCCGTAGGCGTCAGACAATACTGCTTGCAACATCTGAGCTTGGTTGCAGACTCATTGAATCTTGAAATATCTTCCGGGACCATATGACAAGATAGGTAACAGCGTTATCAAAACCCCTGATGCTCCGCGAGGTTGTCCTTGCTGCATCCACGGCGGTCTTCGCCCCTCTGTCTTGGAGCGCTTCGTGTCGCTGGCTGTTAATCTTGGACATGCCTCGTTCCGGGATTCTGGGAGTCTCCTGTGCCGAGTGGAGGTAGAACTCAGACAGTCGCACTAGTTCAGTATCAGCCGCTTGCAAGCACGCTTGCCGTGCTGGGCCATAATGTGGCCGCCTCTACATCGTCTGATGTCCAGGACTGCAGTATCCTCATGCTGCAACCCACAAAAAACACTCTTTCTGGTTGGTACAAGCCAACTCTTGCTATTCCTCAGCCCGTCCTCTTTTTGCCGGATACTTTGGTGAAGCCATCATCGTCCACTTCAGGAATAGGCTTCTCCTTTGGCACCTTTGGCGCGCTGACCAAAGCAGGTGCTTCGTCCATGTCTTCATCATCGTCAAATCCTTCAAATTCCTCTTCGTCTGCATCCTGGTTCACCTCTTGTACGACGACTTTGTCTGTTTTCATGTTCCCTCGATTCTTCCACCTCTGTTCAACCTCTAATGCAGCCTGCAAACTCCTTGTCTCCATCATGCGACTCCGCACCTTGAGAATGTCCCCAGCAACTACAACCTCGCTTTCGTCTTCGACATTGCACTCAAACTCATCGCCCATGATTTGAAGCAAGAAGAGCTCCAGGTCTTCTTGGTCGGTCTCAGGGCGAGTGGTCAGGAGTTCAGAGACGGCTCCTGCGAACCAGTCGCGCTTGTCTGCTGAGTCGGGTCCGCCCCAGGCATTTTGCACGGCGATGTGGTGCACGCGAGCTTCTCGCGGAGACAATGCCCTCCTGTTTCGTTTCGGCGGGATACCTGTCGGCTTAGAGGGACTCGGGGGTCTTCGTTGTGTTGACAATCTGCGTGTCAAGCCGCCGATCATTTGGACAGTGCTCGGTTTTTTGAAGGGCAAAGGCGGCGCATCGTCTTCAACGGCGATCATGGAACCGTCCTCCTGGATGTGCCAGGTAAGACCATCAGGACCATATTCCACGGTCTTCTCCACGCCAGACACAGGGGTTTGAGGCGGTGTAGCGGTGCCTTCTGATAAAGCTGGCATGTGAGCGCTGTCAGCCGAGCTGCTTCGTTTAGATGCAGGAGTGAGAGGATCAGCAGCTCGTGCTGGTGCTCGGAAAATGCACTCGGCCGGCAGAGATGTTAATGCGCTTGGGTCGCCAGCCATGGCATGGCCGCATGCCCAGAGGTTATCTTGGATTTGTGAGACTGTCAAGGTGAAATCGAGTCCGAAGCGATGGTAGTCCTCGACCGGATTTCTCATGGCAGAGAGCGCGACCGTGAAGCAATCCTGTGACTTCTGCAGCTCGTCCAATTGGTGTTCAATGTGTCCCGTTACAAAGAGCGTCAAAGCCAGCAGCTCATCTACGGGCATCGCATCTTCGAGTACATGCGAGGCTGTGGAATAGTCTCCCAGCTTGGCAAATATTATCGCAGCATTGATAAGGCATGATGTACTGTAAACTTCATGCTCGATTGTGCGCGAAAGATGGAGGAAGGTTTCTGCCTGTCAAATAGTCAGTATTCATCTTCATGGTGCAATGAACGAGTAGTAGTGTTTCAGACAGTTCTCTGCGGCACGTTCTGGCACAGGCCAAGCCAGGCAGCCGCGAGCTTTTGTTATGTTTGAAGAAAAAAAGACCTTTCTGCACTTACAGCGTCTTGCCATTCGCTGCCTTGGAATAGCGTCACAGCATGCTCCCAAACATCGATCAGGTCGTCAGAGAGCGCTTCCGTTGGTGTGTTGCGCGCTCCGAGGTTGGTCTTTAGGTGAGACAAGCGTCGGTTGTTTCGGGTTGGTACCACTGGGACAGGAATGTCGGCCATGGTGGCGGGCCAAACTGTCGCGCAAAACTCCAGAAGTTGTTGTAAGTGGCTCCTCGATTGTTTAAAAGAGTCCAAAAGTTCGCGAGGGATTGCCTCGTGGCAGGTCGGTACGACCGATGTGGCTTCGCTTCATTCACAGTCTAGAGCGGCTCTTTCCAGCCACGGCTTGCGCAAGTCACGCCTCGCCAGCACGCACCACCTTTCAGCGCTCACCGCTTTTGACTTGAGTCGCAACGATGAGTTTCTCGAAGTCAGGAAGCTCAGAATTTTGCACTACGTCGACTCGGTCGAAGAAGGTCATAAGTATCGCCTTCGCGGGCAGATGATCGTCGTAGTGGGTGAGGACGATCGTTGTATGCAGGGTGCCACTGACGAATGCTTGTAGGTACTTCTGGAGTAACAGGGTCTCTTGTCGCGGATAGCAGAATATCAGGACCTCTGCGAGCAGCGCATCGGAATGAAGGTCTGTTGTAGAGCGGACTCGCAGCATGCGCTCCTCGGACAAATATTTGTTCACGCACGACGGGACTTCTATTCCGTATATATTGACCTGCTGCCCGCTTCTCTCGAGGATCAGTCTCTCCAGAAGGCCGGTGCCGGCTCCGCACTGCGAAGCTGATCAGTAACTCCATTCGGCTAGCCGGTGGCTTCTGTATACAAAAAATTGAGGGGAAGATGGCCGAGGTCGACGGCACGAAGCTTGTGACTTGGAACAACCCGAAGCGACCATTCAGCTGTCGATCTGTGCAGCCATGAACGAAGGTCTACGTCGACAAGCCGAGATACAATTCGATCACTCTTGCAAGAGACACGCATGTTCGGCTGTCAGCTTTGCTGCGGAAGTCCGTGATCACGCCATGCAAATGGAGGCGAGCTCGTTTGTGTGTAGCGAACGAGCTCGCGGCTGTTTGGCTCGGACCCCAGAAAGGCTCTTGCGGTCTGGCCAGCCAGCTACGCCAGCAAAGGTAAATGGAACTCACGTGAGACTCACAGAGAGCACTTGGGCTGGACTCTTTGGCAGATGCCTAATCAGGGTGTCCAGCACATTGATTGATAGCGAACAACAGCAGTCCGGATGTTGTGAAGGACGCTCAGTGAGCTTGTCCATGATGTCCTGGACCTCCATGCTGCCGTTGAGCGCAGTGTGAGTCACAGAGAACTCATGCAATGGTGGATCGATTTAATGCACGCTTGAAACACCTTTCGAGCTCACGAAGCAGGCCGTTCTCCCACCTGCCTCAAGTGTCAGAGTTGCATGCAAACGAGTGAGACCTCGCAGGTCACTTCTTCCGCGCGCCGCGTTGCATGTGTTACGCATGGGACGAATGGACGCGTTTCGAATGGTGAGCTGTGTTGAATGGTTGTTGGAGAGGGATGAGTGTGTTGTGAACTTGGGACGAACTCGCTGCATCTGCTCACCGGGATTTTGCGGCTGGATGTTTTCCGTGCGACTGCGCGCAAACGTGACTTGTGCTGTCACTTGCGAAGCGAAAGCGCTCTGCAGTTTTTGGGTGTTGCAACGAGAGTGAACGAGAGCCGCTGTGCTGCTGGCCACGACTCAGGACCCGCGGGCTTGGCAGTCACGGCTGTTCGCTATTTCTTCCCGCTGCACTCTCCAGCTCTCGTCGCGCTGCACGTTGCCGGCTGGCTCTCAGCATCGTCATGTTCCACCACGAACCGCCCCACGCAGACTGGCTTTCGGATGATTTCCTCCTGTGCTCCAGCCTTCTTGCACAGCTTGGACAAGCAGACTGCTGATACGCGCCTGCTTCAAGCGCGTGACGCGGCCACAGACGCGAACGCGCCCGAACTCCGACGCATCGCTCGTCACTCCGATTTCGCGGTCACCTGCTCAGGGCAGCTGGACGGCTAAGAACGGCATGGAGCAGAACGTTTCGAACGAGCGTGGTCCACCTAGTCACGCGACGCCCGACGTGCTGCGCATTCTATTTTTTCCAGATGCGTCGGCAGTGTTCATGCCGTGAGATGCATGACGTTCAAGGAAAGTCCTTCCAGCGGTGAGAGGCTGCCCAGGATGCACATCACGGGCTGACCGACGCCTCACACGACTTGCCCAACACCGCCACAGATCGTGGCGAGCTAGAACCATGGCTGCAGATGCATCATGCACCTTTAAGCTTGGATGCAGAAACCGGATCCCATGGGAAAGGCTCTGTCGCGCATGTTGGTAATTATCGCAATTTCATGCTATAGACGCTGACGAGGCGGGAAGATTGCCAGACTCGCGGATCGTAGGAATAGGCGCTCGTACTACTCTACACATCGTACTCTGGTCCCCTGCTCCCGATCATCTACGTTGGAGGCTGCAAAGCTTGTGTGATGGGAAAGGCGACTCCCGCTGCTGATTGGCCCGGCCGATGCCTGCCTATTTTGTAGCTCGGACTTGCCGACTGTTCACATCCAATACCTTCGGTCTGACATCGACTCACATGCACGTTGCCTCAAGGTCCAACAGCATGCCATCCCGTACGGCTTGGAAGAGCATCCGCCTTAGCTTCTCCGTGCTCCTGAAACACCTGGGCGGCCATCGGTGGAAGCCACACTTCCTGGCAGCCTTCGAGAACGACAGAGCGTGGGCGTCGCGACAGCTTGACTGGCCACCACGCCCTGGCCATGACCACTCCCCAGACCGCGACGTGATGACAGCTGCGATCGCAATATCGCTGCTCACGGCCACGGACCTTGTAGCGTCTCATACCGTGCATGAGAGTGCAGCGGCATCGGAGCGCAGGCCTTCCACCACCAGGCCGACAGCCTGATACTGGAGGAGGTATGAGCAGAACTCAAACTATGCCGGGGCTATTACTCAAAATGTAAAGTCCCGAGTGAAGCGCCTTTGCAACGTTACAGACAGCATAGGGTCGGAAGGTGATCCCAATAGCGACAAGCAACACAAGGTACAGTGTCGCAATCTCTGATGCGTGTGCAGCCTCAGCCATGCGCGCTCTACCGTGGTCTCGCAGGAACGCGACGAGGAAAAGCAATCGAAAGTACAAGTGCGGGCTAAGCATGCAGGTCGCGAGCTACTTTATGCACGTTGCTGGATGGTGTCTGCAGCTGGCCACGAAAAAGAGGCTGTGAAGCTAGTGCCGTTCAGGTCTGACTACTAAAACCAGACCACCCCGCGCATCTCTGCCCTTCTCACCACCTCGCTCTCCGCCCGCCCATTGGCTCATAGCCTTCCTCCCTTCTACATTCATTCTTCTAACCCAGGGCGAGCAGCCTAATTCTTCCATCGTTGCTACCCCCAGGCATATTACGTCGTTCCACTTCATACCTGTCATCTTGCTGTCGCCCGCCTCATACATATATCGCTCATCGCATCCCCATACTGTCTGGAACAGGAAAGGAATCCAATCACACATCAGTCAACAATATCAATCATGCCCGTGCAATTACTGCCCGCCTCAGCGGCAGCCTTCGCGCCCCGATCTGGACCCGAAATAGTGCTGAACACAAAGGTGGAGCCTTGGTTAACCCAAACGTTGAAGCGCATCAACCGAATCAAGCGACCACTCAACAGTGTGCCACAACACTTTCGATGTCTGACAGAAACACTCGGTGGATCTTCTGCTATCTGGACTCTGGCCTCACTCATGCTGCCAAAGGCGCCCGACACCGAACTGCGCAAAGACGATAACCCACTTGTGGAAGCACTCTTCAACTTCCAGCTCGTACACATCGAGGCCTATGTGGTCCACGTCGACATGGTCTCTCAGCATGAAGTCGCCTTCAAGCTGACGCCCGAGACGATCGAGTCATTGGTGGAGTATCACAAGGACATCTACTCGGTCGACTCATCAGCGAGCACGTGGAGCTGGCCAGAGAAGGAAGCGCAAATCAAGAAGATGCAAGAAGAATTCGTGCAAGCCGCGAATAAGTTCGTCTTCCGCACTGGGGTCCGCGCGTTGGAAGGCATGGAGGAGGATGGCGCTGGCGAGCTACTCGACGGCCGCTCCGCCGAAGTGAAGAATCAGATCATGAACATGTTCGCTCCACTTCTGCCTCCTCCACCACGGATAGTCGATGTCATCCACCCGGCACCAGCCATGCCAAGTGCACCTGTCGCTGGTGGCTGGTGGGCACCTCAACAATTGCAGCTCCAAACACATCCAACACCTGTGGATTCGTGGAAGGTGCTGCCATCGACCCCGTCGCCTACCGCCACAACATGCAGCGACAACCAGTCGAACGTGTTCTGGCAGGACATGTCTATGAGCAACGTCCAGCTGCCATCGCCAACGCCATCATTCAGTCAGCCGTACACATCTGCGCCATCGCAGTACTACAGCTCACCGCAGCCAATCGCACCAATTCCAGTGTCGAGCTCATTTCCTCTACACTGTGGATCGGACATTGGCTACGGCTATGGCGACTTCGGCATGAGCCACGGAGGCTTCATGCACACTCAGTATGCTACCGCCGTGTGAGCTGTTCAAAGACGACCCCTTTGCGCGATCCGCTCCTGCGGCTGTCGTTGAATGACTGAACCCCGTCGGTGTCCTGGCCAGGCCCGACGGCCTTTTTCCACATCCTGGATCCTGTCACTACTCCAGAAGCCTGATGCGCACAGCGCTTCTCGATACGCGACCCACGATTATTAGTATTGACGCGATGCAAACGATACCCGATGTTGACCATCACAAAAACACATCAACATCACTCAACTCCACATTTTCTGGACGGCGTACTAGCAAGCGACTTGGTTTATTGATTTGGATCTTGACACCTTAGCAAGCGAGCGACTCTGTTTTTCTCTCTTCTTCCATTTTGCGATGACGAGCGATGGGAATACTCAATGCATATTTTCTCGGGAGGCCATGCACTTGCGAACAACAAAGACAGGATTTCACAGACCTCGCGGTCGATACAGAGAGAAGCAAAAGAGAAAGACGTTTTATGGGTGGAATGATTGCATGTTTTAGGGATGGATTGTGCATTTTTTGGGACCTTTGGGATTGGGAGGACAACCGTCACTATATTTTCTACCTCTGCGACGCCCGTACATGCCTGACGACATCTGGAATGCCGAACTATGGACCTTCGATTCTTTCTAATGCCTTTTGCGGATACTGGATTGCGGCCTGGAAACCCATCGCACACTCCGGTCTTGAACACCATGTCAGACAGCGGATGCGGTGTGGTGTTGAGGGTTGCTTTTTGTTGTCCGCACAACGAGAAGACTTTGTTCCGATACTGGTTACCGAACTACCTGGCCTTCAAACGTTGCAACAGGCTCTTTTCCTTTCATGAGCGTCCGAGCATTCGATATGTCTCGGCTTCGACTAATATGACTTCCTGGTTTCACAACAACATACCAAAGACTTCTTCGAATACCTGAGAAACATCGACGACCCGAGATCCCTGGAGTGCGATTGAATTCGTTTACTCGACCAGCGTATTGCCACAGAGCTGCGCTGAGACTCCGAAGCTTGTTTCCGAAAGCTAGCCTTGAGGAGG
>JAASLG010001694.1:0-10296 GCA_013365235.1 Cercospora sesami
TCATATATGTGGAGCGATGGACAAACACTGGGAAGAAACCATACGTGGACCGACCGACCGAGATTGTGGAGCTGCACGTTTGGGGCTTGAGGGATGGTGTTAAGATTGGCATAGAAGGATACGTGGATGAAGGCAAGATTATCAAGTGCTTTCACACCTTCCACAAGGATGAGCGAAAGACGATACGTGGAGAAATCAGAAAGGATACTGGATTCGCAGATGTCGCTATGGAACTCATGGGCAAGAAGAAGGCCGAAACTGCTGCGGACGCTGGCAAACAAATCGAACAGGCAGAAAAGGCCGAAGAGGTTGTTGAGCGGAAACCTGATGATGATGATCGAGGCGGCGGAGACGTGGTCTTCGTTCCAAAGGAGAGGATCGTCCTGCCTAGCTCCGATGTCAACGTGGACTTCGAAAGACGAAATAAAAGCAAGTATGGTGGCTTCACAATGGTCACGTCTGTTGCTCATGTCTGGTTCAACACCTTCTTCGAAGGCAACGGACCTGAGCAAAACGGCAAGCCTGATGACAGTGGCGTATTCACCATCGATTTCGACGCCATGGACGGTATCAAAGGTTCCTCACGAAAGGGAACAAAGTGCTTTGACAAGATTCAAGTTGTGTGGAAAGCAGTCGACCTGGAGAGTAAACCTGCTGTGACAGTGACAGAGCCATCAGGATCAACAGAAAGCATTCCTCAAGCTAGGCCTGCGGACTGGAAGGGCGGCAATGACAAGCACTCAAATGACATTGAGAAGAAGCTGGGCCTACGAGAGGCAGACTCCGCGAGTGCAGACATCAGCCGCGCTAGCAGTATGAAGACAGATCCAAACAGCGACAAGGACGACCTCAAAGACGAGCGCGACACAGTTCAAAGTGTTGGTCCTGATGGCAACGCCTTGCACGAGACTACTGCAGCCGACGTCAGTAAGAGCGAAGATAGCTCCAAGAACGCAAGCACGTCTCCAACTCCGATCCAAGACAAGACGCGTCATGAGACGGCAGCCTCCACAACAAACATAAGAAGCGCTCCCACCCAAGACAGTGTCCGAAACGAAATCATAGCATCCTCCACAATAGACGGTACTTCCGAAAAGCCGCTTTGGGTCGACCAAAGACCTCAAGGCAACGAAACGGGCCAGAGGAGTTCCCCTACAGTAGCCTCAGGCGAGCAAAAACACATCTCCACAGCAGACCTTCCTGGCGGAGTGCCTGAAGAACAGCTCGGGAAGCATCATGAACATGGCCCAGGGCATCTGTCTCTGAATAAGAACACCAAACCCAGCAGCTCGTAAGTTGGGACTAGGTATCTGTACATATAGCAGCGTTACATTATCGGAAGAAAATTTTGCTTTTAGCGCGGCGTTGAGGGAGGGAGTACTTGATGGGTGACGATCAGGAAGGCATGAGGTGATGATACCAGTCAGCATGTGAGCGTGGGTTTCATGATAGAGCAGAAAATAGAAACAGATTCAGATGCAGTCAAGAAAAAGGAGTTCAAGCTCATTTTACTCTTATCAAATGCGCCATGGGCAGACGGAGCTCGATTGGAGCAAGATCATACTCTTCAAGGACATTTTGCATTGTACTGATTATGATTCACAAAGAGAAGAAAGGGACTGTCCTTCATGCCAAAAGGTAAGATGCGTCCGTTTGTCTATCCACTGTCTGTATGTGTTATTGTAATTGTTGTTGCTTTCATCGTCATCAAAAAGAGGACCACAATCCCCAAGCCGCCAAAGTCGCATCGCCAGTAGAGTTCACTGAAGACATGTCATGAGTCTCTCGACTTCGCCACACCATGCCATCAGCACGACCCCGATGCGACATTATCCCTCAGCTGCTAGGAACGCGGACCCTCCCATCTCGTCATCTGCCCAGGAGAAAATGTACCCACCGCGACCGTCGTTCCCATCATCTCCCAGACAGAAGAGCGAAACCAACAACAACCACCGGAAAAGACAAAAACTCCTCACCCTCCTTGCCGCCGCCCGCCGAAAAATCAAGACCCATCAGACAACAACACGCAAAGTGGTATATCCTCGCAATTTCTCCTTCATGCCAATCGCAGCGACGACAGCAGCAGCACAGACAAAGATTCCTGACCCGACTCTCATGTTTTCTCTTTCGCCTTATCATATCGCTCGCTCGCACAACATACTTTCAACAGCATCCATATCAAGCATAGCTTTTCTTTTTTCTCCCGTATACGTCGCACATGGGTATTTGGTTGCAAAAAAGCAGAAACACAACAAATATCAAAAGTAGAAAGCAGCAGCAAAACAAACGCCCCAAACAGCAAATGTGGTAAGTAGTAGTTCGTGTATTGCTTTCTCAACAACAACTTTGCAAGAATTTCATCGCGGAGGCCCGATAGGGGCCGGGTATCCAGAAGGGGTGGTACTCGCGGTGGCCGTCTTTGTAGCACCAGCACTGGTCGACGCCGGGCGCGAGATCGGTGGTTGCGGAGCATCGGACGACGTTGAGGGACCCTTCCCGCTACTCAAGGCCGAGCCATCGGCTTGAGCATCGTACTTGGGTGTCACGTCGCCGTTACTGGCAGACTTGGTCTCGTGCGCGCCGACGGCGCTAGAGCTGGGTACCACTCCGAGGCCGGGTATCATGGGTGTGTTAAGTGAACTCGTTGAAGCGTTACCATTAACGCCAAAAGGAAACTTCGTCTCAAATGCACCAGAAAGTGAGTTCGAAGAGGTATTGGGGCGAGAGGAGCCGCCAATTGAGCCCCAGCTGTTAGCGTGGGCGTGGCCGTTCTGTTGATCGTGATCGAGGTCGATGCCGGAATCATTCCAGGGGTTGCGGTAGCCAGATTCACGAGATTCCATGCTGACGAGTGAGGCCTTGGATGCATTGCCGGAGCCTTGGAGGAACATGGAGGCCGGAGAGTTGGACCCAGTCTTTCTTCGACGATCCATGAAAGACGTGAAAGATGCCATGCTGCTTGGCTTCCTGAGCTTGTCAAAGATGGAGCGCGACCCACCCTCCTCACCAAAAGTGCTCCGGGTGGGGGAGTCCTGGACCGAGGGCTCGGCACGTTGCAGCAGCTTAGACTCGAAATATGGCATGTTGTCTTCGAAAGAGTCCGACTTAGGTCGTGGGATCGCGCCCTTCACAGCCTTCTGATCAAGACCGCGACCAATAAGTGGGAGCAGGAGGAAGTCAATGGCATCCTTGAGCCCGCCGGCATTGTTGCGCGTGTAGTTGAGTACCAGGCGCTCGAAGAGGATCTCCTTGTCGCCCTCTTTGCCTTTTTTCGGCTCGTTGACAGAAACCTCTACTACGTATTGGTCCTTCAGCTTCTGCGCAGTATCGTTGCGGAACTCGTTCGAGCTTAGGAAGTCGCGTAAGTCCTTGGAAGACGGAAACTCAATCTCATGAGTCTCTGGCACCATGCCCTGCGAGAATTGTTAGCTATTATTAGTGCATGCTGTGGAGAAAACGAGTCTTACCAAGAACTCATCAACAGCCTGTGGGACCTGCCACTCAGGACCACTGACTGTGATGATGTCGCTAGCAGCTTCAGTGCCTGGGAACGTGATCTTGCAGTTCCACTTCTTCTCAAGCTCCTCAATCTCCTGCATGCGAGCGACGAGCTCGCGGTGATAGAGACGATCAACAGGAACCTGTTCAGACACAAACTCTGCATCCACCTTCTCCACCATATCCATGATCTCTTGCTTGACGAGTTCCAGGTTGTCAGCATTGCGTGCAGGGGTTCTGCAGATGACATTGTCGACCTTGATATCGTCATCATCCTTGCCGATGCCTCCACGATCCATGGCGTTCGAGAACTTGACGAAGACAGAATACTTCTTCATGATGCGCTGGATGTGCTGACCACCAATGCCAATGATGCGCTTGTGATACTGATCTGGAACATGGAAGGAAATTGAAGCCGGCATCTCCAGCTCAACGAGGTCCAATCCATTCTTCGTCGCTTCGTACTGTGCTCCGCGGACGTCGATATAGAAGTTGTACTCGTTGAACCCATCAAAGACAATCTGAACGTTGCTTTGGCTCATAATCTTGTTGATTTTTCCATTCTTCTTGCCGCTCACGAACTCCTTGTGCTCGTTGGCAAGCTCCACTTTGACTCGGAGAGTCGATTGGGCTTTCTTGACGAATGGCAAGACGTTGATGATGGACATGGCGGCCTTCACGGAATCATCGCTACCGTTGATGTGGAAGTTGAGCTTCTCGAAGGTAATCTCGGCACCGCTGTTGATGCAGATATCCGGGAGCATGGATCGAACGTCCGAGGGCGTCGGCTGACGCTGGGAAGGATCCGGGTGTGTGACCCACCATGAAGCACTGTAGAACTGTCCAGCCAGGCCCATAATCTCGCGGACGGTGCGCTCCACATTCAGAATGTCCGTGGCCTGCACGCGAAGAAGACCGCTACTGCTCCCAAGCGGTGGCAGCAGAACGTAAGACCCATTCGCTTCGATGATCTTCCTGATCTTGTCCAATCGCTCCAGGAGAATGCTGTCCACCTTGCTCGTTGTGATCTGCACGTCTTTCACGAAGGTCTTCGTGCCCTGCACCAAGTCATTCAGTCTCTTTTTAGCTTGCAAGATGTTGTCCATGCTATCGCCGGTAATGATGATATCGTCGCGGGTGCGAAGTGGGATGGAACCTGGCGGCGTGTAGCCGAACACTGCTGGGAACATTGGCGGGAAGTAGATCGCAGCGCCCGTAGCCGATTCGATCAGTTTGATGTTTCTCCTCTGCCGGCCTGAGATCAGGTTGTGAAGAGACAATTCCACCCGGAAGACGTCTACTAGACGCTGGAGCATCTGATCAATCATGATCAAAAGCCTTGTCTTTGCATTCTCTGAGCTCTCGCTGTCACCATAGATTTGTATCCGCAGCCTGTTGTCCATGCTTTTCTCCATGTTACCGGTGAAACTGATCGAGTCCGAGTCCTTGCGCTTTGACTTGGACTCGAGGAGGAAAATATCTGCTTTCGTCTGATCGGCAATCTGGTCCATGTGCTCCAGGATGTCCGCTCGGGCTCCTTCCTGTCCCTTGGGAAATACGATCTCGCGGTCAATATCAACAGTCTCACATCGCTATCTTCCTGTCAGCCATACCACTCGCCCGTGCAAAGTAGCTCCATACTCACCAGTGTGATGGGCGTCTCATTCAAGATCTTCGCCCGCATCTTGTGCACAACCTCAGCCTCACCGGAAATGCACACGTTCGTGACCAGAGCCGAGAGCGGACCCCGCTGCATACCTGGGATCGGCTTGGGTTTGGAGGACGTGACCGTGGCATGTAGTCGCTCGCCGCTGCCCTCGCTTATCTGCTTACACAAGCTGCGCAGAGTTTCCACGTTACGCGTGTGGACCGGCAGGGCGTGGTTGGGCACGTCACCCGCCGCACCGTCCGGATGTGTCCATCTCTGAAAAGCACCTGTACTGCTGTATAGGACGTCTTCCTTGTCGGGCCCCGGCAGGTTCGCGTTGAAAGGCACGTTGAAGGAGAGGCTCACGAGGTGGCCCGGCATGCCAGGTCCTGGGCTCGCGGACATGCCGGGCATCGTCCGCTTGCCCATGTTCAGCATGTGTTCCTGCGAGACATGTTGATGCTGCTGTTGCGGGTGCTGAGGCTGCCCTCTCGTGAAGCCCATCCCAGGAAAGCCGCTGCGAGCATGGCCGGTGCTCACGAAGTTGGAGATCTTATGCATGTTCTACGTGCATACACCGCGTCGAGCGGCGGGCGGAGGAACGAACGTCGGTCGGAGAGGTCGGTCGAAACAGGCGCAGGTACACAATATAAGACCCGGGGGTACGCGCTGGGGGAAGAACCAGCGAGGCAGAAGTGAAGGGAGGACTGGGGGCAGAAAAAGCACAACACGCAACGCTACTGCACCCGATCAAGAGCGAGCAGACATTGCAAAGGGGTATCGGGCGAATGGGCGGTGTGGTGTGGTGGTCGTGGGATGGTGTTGTGAAAGCTCGAAGTCTGAGACTGAGGATGGAAGTCCGGGCACGGTAATCCACACGTGATGAGGCGTGAAGCAGCGACCCAAGCAATTATCTAGAGCCAAATCCTTGCCCTGTGCATGCGCCCCGTAGATGAAGAGACAGGGCGAACAACATTAGCATGCATTGTCAGTCGGGCTAAGCAATCACACAACCGTGGGAGCGCGAGCGGGTTCGTCGTCGAGTCCAGCTCGCAGCTGTTGGAACCTGTGGAGTAGTTGATCTCCAGCCAGCAATCCGCTCTCGTGCGCACTGTCCTGAAGAGGCCCAAGACCCAGTCTAGAACATGGTACAGACCATGATCCCAGTCACATGTTCATTACACGCTTCCTGACAAGAAACGTAGAAATCAAAGTCTAGATTGACCACGAGCTGCAGGCGATGCGGGCGCCAGCATGGCTACAGACATCATTATTTCTCTCTGCCAACCCACTGGCGGCAGATCGTACACGAATAGCCGAAGTCTATCGCATCGGAGTTGGCGCCGCCTCCAAGGCACATTAGCGAACATGTTCATCATCTGTGGAACCACGACCAGTTTGCAGCACCAAGACCGCTGCATTGCTGCGTGCCGAATTACAAAATACTAGTACACGGCATCCGGAATTTGCGGATTCGTGTCTGTGCCTGTCTACACGTGCCCATATGCTCGTACAATTCCCTCTGCAAACTTTATGCTGTGCAATATGCAATGCTTCGCTTTTCTTGAACATGATCTCAATACAATGTCCCCCGGTATGCAAACATCAATAGACTGCCAAGAAGCGTGCGGTCCTGCAAATGCCTCCAATCACCCATACTATACCCCTCCTATTGGTATCTGTACTCCGGCGGCGCGGGTGGTCTAGGATCAGTCTGATAGACTATCTCTCGGCCATACTGATCAATGTATCTTACAGGCTGCGGTGCCTGCGCGTACGCACGGGGCTGTTCGTACCCAGGCATGACACTCATCGCTCGTGCTGGTGGGGCGGGCGGTGCGTCGGGCCTAGCGAACTGCTGTGGCGCAACACTGGCCTGACGGGCATATTGCTGTGGTGCCACGCTGGCGTGACGGGCATATTGCGGCGCAGCAGGTGCTTCTGGTCGTACACTGTAACTCCTTGTCGATGAATATCCTGGCGATGTCGGCTCAGCGTACACAGGCGAGGTCTGCTCACGTGCAGGACGAGGTGGCGGAGGCGCCATATCATATCGAGGTTGCGGCGGCTGCTGATATACAGGGGAAGTGGGCGCCTCCATGTATCGCACTTCTGGTCTGTGGTACTGCGGCGCAGGCACAGCATAGCCATTAGCATCCACATACTGCACAGCCGGCTCTTCCACAGCTCGTCGCTTTGGTGGAGGTGCCATGCTTGCGTCGACTCTTTCATAAGAAGGCTGGGCATATGATGCCGCAGCACGACTTGGCGCTCGGTCGTAGCCAATATCCGTAGGCGCCGGTCGTCTGTCTGTTGGAGCCACTGACGCTCTGTACGCCGGTGGCGGTGGTGCTGGTGCCGGCTCCGCCTCGGCTGCGTAGTACTGGTTGCCATATTGGTCAACCACAATCCTCGTTGGCGGCGGAGCTGGGATGACCGCTGGGCTTTGAGGGCGCGCGTTGTATGGGTCGTGGTAATCTGCACGAGGTGCATCATGGTATCGGACCTCAACAGGTGCTTGGGGCATCCGCGGGTCGCCATAGGTCATAGAAACGGTACGCTGCGGTGCTGGAGAATATGCTCTTTGTGTTGGAGATGGCGGTCGTTGTGCATAATGGATGCTAGCGACCCTGCGAAGATCCTGATTATCCCTCTGCACTGGTCGGAGCGCAGCAGGAGATGCCACTCTCACAACTGCAGGCGATGTGGGTTGGGCGTACTCGTACCGCAGACCTGATGATCGAGGGTCAGGCACATATGGTGAAGGCGGAAGCGGTATATGCCGTGGAGACACGAGATCGACTTCAGCGGGTCTGTAGGGTGCCGATCGTTGTGCATACTGGCCATATGGCTGCACGTCTGGGACACTAGCGAATGGCGGCGGAGATACAGGCTCGTCCTTGATGCGAGTCTCTTGATATGCAGGAGACTGGGGCGCGGCGTTTCTATCACGCTTCTTCTTGGCACGCCCGCCAGTATGCTGGTTCTGCTCCATGTCTCGCTTCCGCTTCTTGTTTCGGCGCTTTTTATTGCTCACACCGACACCGTTCTGCGGCGAAACAGTACTTGCACGCGAGACATTGGGGTTGTGGCGATTGTTGGCCTTGTGATTGACGACCTCGGGGCGGCCATTGACCAGTTCCAATTCACCTCCAAGGTTGGGACCTTTGGCCACGGCCAGTGGGGAGACTCTATTGGGCTGCGGGGCGGCGATGTGAGTGAGATGGTTACGAATGACCTTGGGAGAGTATTGCTGTACCTGTCGTAACGATTGGGGTGGCGTTGGCACATTGTTGTCCACAGTGACTTCTCCCGGCTCATAGTCGTCGTCATCATCTGATCCAATTTGGCCTTCTTCCATTCCTCCGTCTTCGTCTAGACCGGCAAAGGCAGGGAAATCAGGTGGCGTATACTCCTCATCTTCATCATCGTCCACTATCTCGTATGCAGTCCTCAGCTGGGCAGAATACGCGTTGATAGTAATCGGGTGGTCATCACGAACGCCAGCAGGTTGCTTACCCGAGACAGAGGTCTGAGCATAAGAAGACTGCGCATGAGGTCCTTCGAGGCTCTCGAGGTCTGCTGGGAGGGCACCTGCTGCGCGGTCAGAACCTTTACTTGCGCTTTGAGGCGAGGACCAGTCACTTTGGACCTGGCTCGAGTAGTAGTCGTTTGTGTCAAACGAGCTCGCCTCGCTGCCCACCCTGCCAGAATATTTCAGTCCGGACACGTGAGGCTCACGAGCAGCGGCAGCGGCAAGTATGGAGCCCATGTCAAGCGATGGCCGCGTCCGCTGCCTCGAATCCTCAGCGCTCTTCAAGCAGGAATCCGCCGTATGCCAGTACAGGCTCACCGTATGCGCTGAATGACGCCACGAACGATAATTTCGCGCCCGCAGGCGGGAATGTCTATGGAGCGTATAATGCTGGACCGATGAATGGGGGTAGTTCGCCGTATGGGGTAACGGATAAAAAGAATGATGATGCGCCGGGGTTCAGATCTGCGACGCCGGATCGAAAGGGGAGATATAGTGATGCTGTTCTTGAGAGTTTGGAGAGTCAGAATGATGAGCAGGCGGGGGAGATGAGTAAGAAGGTGAAGATGTTGAAGGAGGTGAGATATATTTGGAGGATCTGTGGGTTTGTGGAAAGAGGCTAATATCGTTACAGCTCACAATGGCGATTGGAGACGAAATCCGAGACAGTACGAAACTTGCGGACTCGATGAATGATTCCTTTGAAGGGGCGAGGAATCGGCTGAGAGGGACGATGAACAGTATGTTGAGGATGGCGGAGCGGACAGGTGTCGGTTGGAAGGTTTGGGTTTTGTTTTTCTTCTTCATTTGGTGCTTGTTCGCATATGTGTGGTTATTCTAGGTGTCTGCAAGGCGATTCGATTAACAGGGGATCGGTGGCAGCGTTTCCAAGCATAATACGAGTATGGCATACGCAGAGGACGAACGGAACATATTGACTACAGTCAAATCATACCTCAAGGCTACTCGGCTGTGAACATGATGGCTCATGCTAGGCTACTTTCCAGGATGTCTCGAGGCGGCTGATATAGACCCGTTCCTGGCATCTCTACACTTGTCAGCTTGGAAACAATATCGACCTAAGAGAAATACTTCGAAGCAGAGAAATTTCTTGGAGAGATTCTCTCTTGCTCAACCCCCAGTCTCGAAGACGAAAAAGAGGAACAGCCGTACGCGCACGACTGGTCAGCTTTGATCCGCGAGTCCCACGATTTCTGGGTAGGCACACACCGTTCGGCATCGTTTCTCGATCCAGACCTCACTCTGTATCTCAGAATCTTCGCGTTGATCCCCTCAGAAACTGCATGGGGACAAGACGCCGAACAGAGAAGTTCCTGCACGCCACCGCAACCATTTGGCGGCGGGTCACTTCCGTCTTTGTTTGCCTGGACGCGACATCGACCTAGAGATCGGATAGGTGTGCTGGCCAGGCCTGGTTAGCTACTGCGCTTATTACCTCACCCTTTTCGACGACGAACTCGTGCTTTGTTTCTTCCCACTTTCCCATCCATCAAAACAGCAACGTTTAGCTGAGCCTGGTTGACGACCTCGTAGGTATATCCGTCATCACCGTCAATGCCATCGTACTCGATATGTCAATCGTCCCAGCCCAGAT
>JAASLG010001695.1:0-12827 GCA_013365235.1 Cercospora sesami
GATTCGTCGCGGAAGCATCGCACCAACTCTGTAGGACTGTTTGTGAGCCTCAAATCCCTTTAATCCGAGATTTTGAGCTTACCGTGGTGATCACAAGCAGGAACGCTGCAAGAAGCGCCTGCTTTCTAGCAAGCCTCGTAGAGAAGGGCGAGTCGTCGCTGCTAGCTACTCCATTAACGATTGATCGTATTGCACGAATAACGGATGTTATTCCCCGAATGGCGCTCGTTTCGTGCCTTGCCACCACATTGCGCATTTCGGACATTGAGGGAGACAGGTGTGCCGCTGACAGGCTCACAGCGCAGTCGCTGATCAATTCAGAACTCAGCACGAGCTGAGGGATTTCTCCGCGAAATGGATTTTCCAACGAGTCGAAACACGACATCAATCGGGGAATCCGGTCGATATAGTAGGCGGTCAAGGTGTTTCTCGTGTCATCAGCGAGCCAGATGTTGTCGCTTCGCAGGTTGGTCGAGGCTGTCTGCAGCGCTTTAATCTGTTGATCCTTGACGCTGAGCCTGCTCGCTCCGCGAGTTGCGCTTTGTGCAGCGACACCAGGCGATATGATGTCTTGGTCCGCGGAAGAAGGATCTGGATCAGCCTGATCAAACTTGCCTTGTTCTGCCGCTGTTTCCTCCACGGCCTCTGCACTCTCTCTGGACATGAAGCTTTGCTCTGTTCCTGGGGTCCATGTACGTTCGTATGCATCTACAGCTTCAGAGGGACAAAATGACGACCCAGAAGTGGAATCAGGCGATCTGGGGCTACGAGGAGGCTCCCGCACGACATCTTCTTGTTTGGACCCGGATTTCTCTTGTGGGATCAAGGTCTCAGCGTTATGCTGCTGTCCATGCTGACCTTGCTCGAATGAGCTTCGTTTGCTCCCCACACGAGGGTTTGAGTCTCCCGAACGTGGGTTGTAGAGCGGTGCGGGGCCACGAGCGGCGTGTTGCACTGCAGCGCCAACGGCCTTTGGTCTGATGGGGAGCGGCGACCCAGGACATTCGATACCTCTGCCTACGCAATTCTTGCACTCAGGCCGAGTTTTATCACAGTAAATGTTCTGCAAGAGTGCAAGATTAGTCCACCATTTGAGCGATGAGTGCTGACGTTGCCAGTCCAGATACCTCGAGTCTGCAGGCTTCACATCCGTCTAGGGAATGCTTCGTTAGCAGTGCTTCCGGCAATGTTAAGTAGCCGCAACGAACCCCTGCTACCTATACCCGTGGACATGTCTTTGCGATGGATTCACAGTCGTGTGCGCAGAAAGCAGCGTAATAGCTGTGCAGACGGGCAGTCACGCTGGCCGGCTGCCCGGCGAGCGGCGGGATCACTCTCAATGTGTGAAGTCCATGCGCACGCCTGATGTTGTGCATAATTCTGGCATTGACTTCGTGTTCGGCAAAGACAACTTTGTTCTCAGAAACTTCTTGGTCGGCTGAACGATTTCGATGAAGCGGATAGTAGGGAGTGCTATCAGGCGATGTGCCGGAGATTGACCCGGTGATCAGTCAACGTGTGAATCAACCCCTGCTCCTGGCACAATCCAAAGTTTACATGGATCTGTGTTTCAAAACGTTTAATTGATGAATTTTACCCGACTTCACTTATTACTCCCCAGCCAGAGTTGGCAGCCTAAGTACAAGAGAGACATTTCCAGCTAGCATGATTAGGAGTATGTATGAACAAGATGGTGACTGTGGTCAAAAGCTAGAGAATTATAGAAACGAGAATGCGTTTCCATCCATTTCGCCCGGAGATAAGCGATTGAGCATTCACTCGCGGCGCACTCCCCGCATGCTGCTTCCTGATGCTTGGTACTTATCGGGCCGATCTTTCATCTGCCATAGAGAGCAAAAGTGCCATGCTCTTCTACTAGAGAAAGAGCAAATCATAGCAGAATATGCAGTACAATCATTCCTGCTCAATGGCGGGACCTCACTTCAAGCCGTGTAACGACTTTGATGATCGAGGACAACACACAATGATGCCCCCTTGCCCGGATCGCAAACATAGGAAGTAGCAATCAACTTCGTTCCAGTTATCGTCGCATATCATGGGGTAAGGAGCAGCAAGTAAGCAGATAGAAGGAAAGTGAAACTGAGAAATGAGACAAAGTGTTTCTCTATCCTGCCAGAGGAAGGGATTACAATCGCCATTGCGAGTTCTAGGCTGCTCGCCGCTTCTCCCGTGCAGCAAGTCTCCTCTTCTCTATGACCCTTCGCCGACCCAGAAAAATACAAACCAAGCGCTACAGTGCGATGCGATGCGAAGCGATACTAAGCCAACTCAACCAAAAGAACAAAAGCTCAGACCTGCACAGCGAAACTCCATTGCCATGCCTCTTTCGGGACTCCAACCTCGCGAACGTCTCACGCCAGACATTGCGAGCCATCTCTTGTCAGAGAGGCG
This sequence comes from Cercospora sesami, assembly GCA_013365235.1. Taxonomy (NCBI): domain Eukaryota; kingdom Fungi; phylum Ascomycota; class Dothideomycetes; order Mycosphaerellales; family Mycosphaerellaceae; genus Cercospora; species Cercospora sesami. Next base: position 2,413 of record JAASLG010001695.1, read on the forward strand.
AACAACATGCAGCAAGACCATACTCTTTCTGTGCATGCAAGCAATCAACGACCAAGTCCTGAGCTCATTGCGGCAGCATCATGTCGCAACTACTGTCCCTTAGCAGTATCTGCCCACGACAGCACGCCGAATGTGCCCTTCGGCTTGGTTGGTGCCAGATGTTTCAGACCACCGTTGCCGGAGAGGGAGATTCTACCCTTGGTCGGCTTCGCCAACTTGAGAGGTTTCTTGCCGACTTGAGTCCACTCATCTTCAGCTGGGTCGTTCTTCTTTGGTGTTTTGGCCGGAGTCTTCTTGGTCGTCTCAAGCTTCTTTGGGGTATGGATGCCGAGAGCAGCAAGCGCCTTTGATGCATCCGGATCTGGCAAGACCGATGGAGCAGTCAAGACGGTTTCGTCGACGGTGCCAGCGGAATTGGTGAGACTGGGCACGTTGACGCTGCTGCGACGAGAGCTGTCGCCGCTGTCATCGTCTTCCTCATGCACGGCATTCGGGTCAGGATCATCACTGCTGCCTCTTCTCTCCTCCAGGGCAGTATCAGAATCCTTCCTCTCGATGGGCTTGTGTTTATCATCCCACTCTTTGCCACGATCCATGAGAGCACGATAATGCTTCTTATTTGCCCAACGCCAGAAGCCAGCCTTGCTTCTAGCAGTCGTCTCGAGCTCTTCGTGAAAGCATTGAAGGTCACTCTTGATGGCCTTGGTCAACTCCACAACGAGCTCGCCCTCCTTGCCGCCTACATTGGTGTTGACCTCCATCTTCTCCAGGATGGACCTGACCTGGTCCTCGGGAACCTCGTACTGGTCAGTGCGATCTCTGGCGATGTAGTCGTGGCGGAGGGACTTGGTGTTGAAGGTGCTGTAGTTGAAGCTGAGATTCCACTTGATGTCCTCATCTTCATGCGTGCCTTCGCCCTCGTCTTCTGCTTCCGCCGCCTCTTTCTCTGGCTCTGGATGAAGGAGCTCTGCAACGCGCTCGATGTCCGCGGTCGTCACGACCTTGTCCCTCTCCAAAGCTTTGGCCACCTTCTTGGCCGCCTTCTTTTCCTTCTTCGTGGCCTTTGGTGTGCTGCTACCTGGGGTCGGAGTTGTGGGATCGGCGATGGTCTGGAGAGCGTCGGCGGTCAGGAGAGTCCTCGGGGCTCGTGGAGTGCTCAGAGCTAGGGCTGCGGCTTCTTTCTCAGCTCTGAGCTGTTTGATCCTGTGGAGGATCTCGGCGATGTCCCGGTGCCTCTTCTCGTGCTGCTCGTCGGCAGTCTTGCAGGCCGCACAACGAGAAGCCCAATTTACTCGAAAGAGAGAGTGGTACCGGTGGCACCACTCGACATGCTTGCCGAGGCAGGTGGTTCTACACTTGTCGTGGGACAGCGGCGTTGCGCAGATTGGGCAGTGGTGTTCTGAGACTGTCAGTATGTCCTGAGCAGGAGATTGTGTCTGGTTGTACTTACTCAAGACTCCGCCTTCGTCCCAACGGAAGAGATCCTGTCCCATGGTGCTTCTGGGGGAGCCGATAGCTCGTTGTGTGAAGGTCGAGTTGGCTTGTGTGGGCGACCTGAAATTCTCCTCAACCTCGATCGTGGAGTGCTGCCTGTTCTTTGAATCGCGGTGCTGTTGTTACTGAGTGAAGCAACAGAAGGAACCGATGTCTTCATTCTCTGGATTTCCTGTGTTGTGTGGTGGGTGTCGCCGGCGGCCGACGCGGTCCAGCTGGGATCTGTGCGGGACAGTGCAGATGGAGGAGGTAGAAGTCGGGGATCGGTGTTGTGTGTTGTCGTGGGAGACGGTCGGGAAACGGAGGTTAGTTTGTCGACGAAGTTCTTTCGTTTGAATATCTGTTTAGGCGTCGGGAGCCTGGTAGTGGGGACCGGCTCGGCCAGTGATGCCGCTTTAGTTCCCGTTTCTGGTGAAGGTGAATGGGCTTGATGGTGGTCGGGAGGCTGATGCAGGACCTATTGCTTGCAGCACCTCGTCACCGCTATCTCGTATCAAATCCAGCTCGTCGGGAAGATGCAGCGTCACCCTGGTAGGCGTTGTTCTGGCAAATGTGATATATTCGTTTGCAGCGAGCGGGGTGTTGATTTTACGTCGTACAGAAGACGCGCCGGGACGCGAGCGATACTTTCACATGCGCAGAGGTCCACCTTAGCGCGGTAGCCTCGTGTCATTCACTTCTCGCTCGTCAGCTGCTCAGGATACTGCCAATAAGATACAGCTATTGTGTCAGCACAGAGAACGACAATGGAGCAGGGTCAAGACAGAAGCAGATCAGGCCGTTACATTGTTATTTTGTGTGCTCGCAGGCAGCAGCCGCAAGTCTTTTTTCTTCAACGAAAGTGGTCGAGCAGAGCTCAAACGCATCAAATCGTGCAACCAATTGCGCAAAATCGGAAACCTGCCCAGCCAGTTGAGATCAACAGTCCGCAGACCTCAAGATGTTCTCAACCAGTCGAGCTTCATCTTACAAATCTCAAACGTCCTTCACAAGTCTCGCACCAGCCCACACATATGGGTAGTTGCGCTGATACCAGTTGACCCTACACATCGTCAGCAGAGATTCTCCAATCAAAGGCACCAGGCCGCCCCCAGAGGAAAGTGCCAGAGAACTTACACCGACTTCCTGCCCGCAAACCTCGGATGAGTCGCCCACGACCCTCCCAGCACGATATAATGCTTTCCATCATAAAAATCCGCACTATACGCCGGGTACAACTTCATCGCCTCGAATCCCTTCCTCTTCTCCAGCTGCGAGCTCGTCCACTCCCAGAGTCCTCCCATCTCCGCATGACCTGCCAAACGACCGCCATTCTGGGTCACCGGCAAAGGATGCCAGTACTTGAATCCCACATTGGCGTCGCCGAGGTCGACAAAGAGCTCACGGCTCTTGTACGGGTCTGCAGCATCGCTGCTGAACCCGTTTGCGAAAGAGGAGGATGGTGGGGACTCCTCAACGCCCTCATTGACGAGATGGCTGTTGACAGCTGGGATGGTTTTGCCTTGAGCTTTGTCGGCTTCTTTCTTCTTGAGATGAGCGGCGTACTCGTAGATGCTGCGTGCTTCCTCCATCGTTGGAATGCGGCCGCCCATATATTGTGCGCAGCCGTTGAGCTCGTCGTAGGATGCGGAGCACGGCCAGTCAAGGGCATACTTCAGCGCAATAGGCCCATAGAAGGTGCGAACAAACTTGCCCTCGAGGAAGTGTTCGAATTCCGCATCGCCATTAGCATGGCCGTTCACCCCGTTCGTGTGCCCATTAATAGCACTGTCCCGTTTACTCTGAGTGGTCCATGAAGCAGGAATCTGCTGGACGTCTTTGGCAAGCATGTACCGCGCATATTCCTCGTTGGTGATGGGGCGAGCAGCAGCCTGGAAGCTGTTGACCTTGGCAGTGTAGGAGGGCTTCTCGACATCCCAGCCAAAATGACGCACAGGGCCTTCGGACGTATCAGCATCGTCGAGACCAATCGTCACTGTTTGCTCAGGAATGGTGAACCACTCGTTTGGCACAGCAGCTCTTTTAGCCTTGGCAGCCAGCTGCTCAAAGTCTGCTTTGACAGTGCCGTGGGGAGCATTCGTCTTGTCGCTCTGCAGCGCCATGTACAGCAAAGTCTCCAAATGCATCACTTCATGCTCGAAGCCAAGCCACATGGCTCTTCCGGCCCAGTTGTCCTCGTAAACGCGGCCAGTCTCGTAGAGGTCACGCACGCGGCTGCGAACATCCTGCTGATATTTCAAGATCGTCTCCAGTGCTGGCCATTCGTCCGGGATCTCGCTGTGAGCATGGCAGTGTTCAGGATTGTCCACATCTGGATCGATGCCTCGTTCGAAAATCTTCGTAAAGTAGCTGGGCTCCGTAAGTCCAAGGCCCGTCGCCTCATTGATCTTGATATCGAAGAAAGTTGGAATGTGGCCAAGATAGAATATACACGCGTTCCTCAGCTTGATTGGTTTTTCCAACAATTCCTCATCGGGAATCATCTGTCTCGTGACCTTGTCCCAAACAGCCCAGAGCTGCTCCCATTCGGGGATGGAAGGAACAGGGTGGCGAGCATACTCTTGAGGCTTCGTCGGATACATCGTCGCAGGCCGGGTGAGCATGTGAAGAGCTGGAAATTGTGGTTAGCTACGCTCGTACTGACGCCGGACTGATATCACTCTGTGTCGATAAGCAAGCGGAGGTATGTTCCGCTGGGGTGACATGTGGTGACAAAGCCGAGTGGTACCCACCGTAGCTACCGCTGTGATTGGCCCACGAAGCACTTTCTATGACGGATGCTGCAGACCACAGCTGAAGAGCTTGTGTGGCATTCCACTTGTAAGACTCTTCAATCCGGACTCGTTCGCCTTTCTTGATGTGGACGCCTTCGACTTCAACATCCCGCTTGGGCACCACGAATGCGCGGTGTCGCTCTCCTTCCTGATCATACTCTCCTACGGCTTCCCAGTCATCAATATTGAAGGCGGCCTTGCCAAGAAGGGTGTTTGCATGATGCAGTCCATTCATGGTGAAGTCGTGCGTCGTGCCATCCCTGTCGTTGTATGCATGGTAAACAACCTCTGGATCCTGACACGCATCCAGACCGAGGATGAACGAATCAGTCGGCTTGAGAGTGTCTGCGAATTGGGCAAGAAACCCGACGGCCTCATCCCGCGTGAAGTTGCCAATACTCGAGCCGAGTGAGAGAATAGCTTTAGGCCGTGCGGCATTTTCTGGTCGCTTGAGCCATTCCAAGCCATCGTCGTATGTTCCCCAGAGTCCGTAACACTGCACGTGCCGAAACGCGTTCTTGGGCACCGCAGCGAGCGTACGTTCGAGCTCAGACTGCATCAGATCCAAGGCATAGTACTCGATTGCTTTTCCAGCTCGGTCCAGCGCATCCAGCAAGATCTTGACCTTTCTCAGGTTGCTACATTGTATGTTAGTGAGGACAGTTCAGGCTCGATGCCTGAATGGGGTAGGTCCTACCCGCTGCCCAGCTCGACGATCAAAGCGTTTGTTGGAATTCTTTCGGCAATGCGATCGGCATGCGTCTCTAGAACCTGAATCTCTTCGCCCGTCAAGTAATATTCGTCCAAATACGTGATTTGCTCAAACAGTTTGAGCCCCTTTGTGTCGTACAGCAAAAGCGTTGGAAGAGTCTTCTCGCCACTGCCATCTTGCGCTTTCAGGCCTGTGTGAATGAGCTGCTTCAACTCAATTCCTGCGGCATCACTGCGAATATCAATGATGTCAGGCCGAAGAGTCTTCTCAGCTTCAGGCATCGAACCCATGTTCGACGATGCTGGCAGCAACCGGGAGCAAATGAGTAGCTAGGCGTTTATTTCGAGCGTGAGACAAAGAGAATAAATAGTGCAGATCAGAAGTCGGAAGTGAATGAAAGCTGCTAAAGCATAATACAAACCACGCAGTCCCCTGCAGCCCGGAAGCTAGTAGGTCCATCTCGACGGGCGCATCATCGACAACAGCAGCAAGGATCTGACAGTGCATGCGCCATTTGCAGAAGTGACAACTGCCGTCACTGGCCGTATGGTGGCAGAATGGCGGCAAGATCTTCCAGCATCCAATGTAGTCAGCACTCTTAAACTCCACAGCGCCGTAATAGCTGTAGCGCATTACGAATCAGATTCCGCAGCAATAAAAAAGTACCTGGCATGAGAACTTGGTGTTTGTTTGTGCCCTGGGAGCACGGGAAAACGTGGCTCCTGTCTGCGGATTGCCATTGGAGGTAATGCTTCAAGGTCCCCATTTCGCTGACGTTTAGCTGCAGTTCAAGGTTCCATAGGGGCTTCCTGGTCGGAGCTATAGAGATCGTGGAGTATTTCCGCCCAGCTGACAACTAGTATTCAGATGAGATGCCGTACTTGCCGTGATCAGCCGCAATACTGTGGTCTTTTTCAAGTGCCAGACTGGACACGGGCAAATTTGTCATGGTCCCTGACAGCTGTCCACATGTATCTGGTTGTTCCTCTGCCCTTCTGAAGAGTGCGGGGAAGGTCCTGAGCAGATTCCGTTGTACCTGGCTAGCACATGCAATACCTGTTCCTGCGCGTCATCGTGAAGTCGCTTGGATCCAGCCGTGGAGCTTTCTCCGTCCGAACGGTTGCACCGCCGGGAGAAAGGCTCCGGGCGAGTCCGAGAACGGTGATCGTGGCGAATTGAATGTGGCCGCAAAAGGCAAGAAAATAATGCTGATGAGACAGAAGCAGTACCATTGTAGAAAAGGTCGAGATGTTGTGCAAGGAAGTGATGGCGGGGACACAAGATAGCAACGACGCGTCGCGATGGTGTGCTTGCCAAGCAAGTCACATGAGACCGCGTTCGTTTGGTGATAGCAATATCACTATTTACCATCTACGTATATTAATACGTGCCGCCAGGTAGTCCTGCAGACGTGGACTGAGATCCTGACCACCGAGATGCAGACCTCTCCCGACCCGCTCCTCCAGTTTCATTCACCTCGCCACCAGCGCCAACTCAATTTGGTCAGCCTCTCCATCAACCTCCTCACCTCCCGCTAGTGTCTCCTCTTCCATGCGTTCTTCTCCAAGCTTCTCCCTCCAAGAACTCGCCTTCAATTCCTTCAAATACCTCGGCAAAGGGTCTCTCCCATCCAGATCCTCTTGCTTGACTCCTCCGGTCAACTCTGCACCTCTGGACAACCTCAACCAAGTGGAGAAGGAAGGACTGAAAGACGCGTTATTGACCACAGTTGCAGCGACACCGAAGGAGACAATCAGTGCTGTGGTACCAATCGCAAGACCGTATGCGAGCCAGGGTTTGTAGGCCGAATAGACGTAGATGATGGTGCGCATGGAGAAGGTGACATTGGTGGGCGGAGGGTAAAACGGCGAGGATGAATTGTATCTGGGGCAGAGGTATTTTAGTTTTCATGGGAGTTTAGAACTTGGGAAAAACAGTCGACTTACTGCAATGACTCTTCGCTCATCATACTGACCGTCACATTCACAAACAGCTCTTCCAGCATTTCTGCAAGCGGCTTTCCAGTCCTTGGACTCCGTCTATTACTCAGTCCTTCAAAGTCTGATTTCGCACCACCTTCCCACGCAGGCTGAACGTTTTGCAATGGGACGAAACTCTCATTGCTGCCAGAAAGATCGGTTTCCTCTAACCATGCCAATTCTGGCGCCGTACTCAAAATTGTCCCGGCAATTTTGGAACCCATGTCCATTCCCATATCATTTCTACCATTTCCCACTGCGGTAAGGTATTCGCATTGTATTTTACCAAGAATCAGCTCTGTAAAAGCGTGAAAAATGGCTTGGTTTGACAGTGACTGGAGCAGTGTCGTGTCGAAGACGCAATGTGACCCGAATGAGGAGATGCGGGCGAGATAGTTGCAAGGGTGTGGCGTAGGAGGGTCTCGAAGTAGAGAGGAATTGATCCAAAGATTTTTAGCACCAGGCTCACTGACTAGAGGAGTGTCGGACAGATTGGGCACATGGACCTTGATCTGCTGCGCGCCATTAATGAATGAGAACTCCGTGTGATAGACGGAGGTGTAGGCATCGCATCGCAAAATAGTGGAGGGGGCCACTGCTTCTGGCCCGAAGAGCGTTATCATGGCATCGGTCGGTAGCGATGGATCACAAACTGATGGTCGTTTCCATCCTGTGGTGGCATTGCTCGCCATCAGTGATGGTAACACTGCAACGAGGAAAGATGCCATAGTACTGTCGCCGTTTATAGAAATGTCACTGCTCCACGCAGTTGAGTTTTCGTTTGGCGGAACAACAAATGGAAGCATATCATCGATTGCTAAGTCTCCCCGGGCCGGAGAACGAACTCTCCAGCTAAGGAACCCTGGACCGTAAGTACAAGTGCTGTCGCTGAAAATGTGTTCCAGGACGTTTTCCTGTATGGCTAGGGTTAAAGTCCTGTTTGCAGGTCCGCATTGAAGAACTGGAGCAGCGAACTCCAGCATCCAACTGGAGTTCGAGGCAGGCGGTTCAATGTTGAGCATATGACCTTGCGCAGCGGTGGCGAGAGCGACTCTCCGAACAGTATTGCTAGGACCGTTGTAGGCGTAGGATGCTTCGAGATTGCGTGGCAACTCGTCACAGATTCGATCTTCGCATGTGGACACGTAACCCACAGGATTAGGACTCACATAGTCCATATCTGCCACGAGGTTGAGACTGTTGAATGCTATTTGGGGGACATATCGAGGCTCTGGAGCGGGCGTATGGTTGCCGCTTGTCAATGTAGCTGGTGTTACGATCGATGCGATAGGTACAAGCCTTACACGTTCAGTTAAAATAGCCATCAGCCAATGCATATCGTGCTCACCAAGCTACCACTGCGATCAGAAGCAGAAGAGGTCTTCGCAGCTACGCCGACAATGTCCTCAGAGCCAGCAGGTTCCCGAGCGCAGACATCAGCACGTCCAGATGGGCCACAGTGGTTCCGTCCCTGCTGTCTCGTGCTGCTGACCAGAGCACGACCTGTAAATATGCGAGCGAAATAGCGGAGACCAGACACGCCCGGACCAGGAACGCAAAGGCGGTCCCGATGGCAGTATTCATTCGCTGTTCAGAAAAGCTCGCTCCCAGAAGACGGTACTCATCGTACACGGATAGTGCCTGTGTCCCATGGAGACTTGCGTTGAAGAAGTGATGACCCAAGGCGAAGAGGAGCCCAAGAAGTACCGCGCCCGTCATCAAAGTTGGTGTGAGCCAGTGTATCTGCGACATCTTCTGAGGTTACTGTGTGTACGCTGCCACTGCGGGAGAAGATTTGACAGCAAGTGCCATGAACGCTGTTCTAGAGGTAGGATTGATATCTCCCACTGCCCGAAGACGACGCGCTTGTACTCCAGAAGCATTCGAAGCCTGACGCATGGCGACATGAGGCGATGTCCATGCTGTGTCGGGATAAATCAGATTGCTCAGCGGAGGTTGGCTGCAACGAGCGAGCGCGTGCGCAGGTTGCGTTACGAAATCAGTCGGCTCCCGCATGAGACGCAGATGCTTGCTGTGTTCGTGTGACCACCGTGATTCAAAGCGCATAGGTCCATGGTCCGAAAGCAGTTCAAGCGCGGAGTCCCAGCCATGTGCCACGGCAGTCGTTTCGAGTCCTCTGCTGTACACATAGAGCTCGTAACCACCAAGGCAATGGACGCGTCAATCTGGAGTTGTGGAACATTGGACAGATGTCGAAGTAGGTGAACCAAATCTTCTACACCATGACCTTACATATTTGCCAGGCGGCGCGCTGGGATGGAAAACGAAGGAAGCACTTTTGCCGGAATTCTCAGCTGTAGCATTTGATCTGGCAGCATCGACGACGGCTAAACCGGTCATCGCCGAGTGCAAGACGACAGAAGGCTACCACATCATCATGGTGGAGGGGCGGAAATAGATGGTCTATGTCGAAAGCGTTGCAACTGTTCCATCAGGCGCGAAGAGATCTGCCCGCGACTTCGCCTATTGTCCGCGTGGTGTGAGAAGCTGGACGGAAATGGCAGGAGCGATCTGTATGCCACACACATCCCGCGTTAGGCCCGGTGTTGAAGACGCATTCGAGTGAAGTGCCGCGATGGTTGAAGAAGTCCCTGGCAGCGTTGCGCTCGCTTCACCAGCGTGTGGTTGCAGCGTGCTCAGTCTGCGACAAAACCAACAAAGCACATTGCGATCAACCTCGCGTGCGCAGGACTTTTGGGTCACTTGATCACGAGCTGTCACAGACCTTACAACAAATGTTCTCAAAATGCGCTAGAAGGTCGAGAAGGGCACTATCAGGGTGCTGAGAGTGATCCGGCGCAGGGCATCAAAGCCTCATGGCGCTCGTTCAGCAGCGGCACGGTCTCTCTCCTTTTCCTTCTCTATATTCGACCGCTGCAGGCGTGTCCGAAATGTCCATCAGCCTTCCGCTCCGCCGCTGCCGTACCCTTCTCGCACACCTGTCGTGTTCCGTGTACCGCTGACTCGTTCCCTTGAGATGCAATTTCAGCAGAGATGGATCTGCCGAGCCTTGCGACAGGGCCAGCAGAGCCAAAGCAGTTCCAGCAGCTCCAGTTCGGCGGGTAAGCTGTGAGGAGAACCATGCCACACCACACGGACGCACGTTGCAGCTTCGGGAATTCGGCGCCGCATGGGACAAGGCTTGACAGCTGTCTGACGAAAGGAGCGAGAGGTACCTTTGTATCCTATCGCTTCGCACATGTCCGGTCAAGAAGATACCGCGGAGGGAAAGTGAAGGCACATTGCCAACGAATGAATGTCAGAGTGATATGTGTTCCAGAGCACAGATGAAAGATGTGCTGATGAGATCATCACTGAAACGGACACACGGGTCGACGCACTGACTGGAAAATGCACATTATAGCCGCGCGGTAAGTTGACGACCGCGCTCGAGTCGAAACTTATTTGTGAAGCCAGCTTCGTCTCGCTCTCCCC
>JAASLG010001697.1:0-11517 GCA_013365235.1 Cercospora sesami
TCGCCCACCCGAACTTGGTCACTTTGTCTCCGACTTTCATGCCAGCTTGTTCTGCTGGACTTGAAGGCACTATTGCATTGACTCGGGCAAAGGGAGGCTCTACGACTGGCGCTGCCCTGGTTGTTGCGCTGCCAGAAGCTTGCGCTGGTATCTCCTCTGGCGTCTTCCCCGCTGCAAACTGCTCATGTACGGCCTCCTCTAGGCTCTTCATCACAGTCTTGTGGTCGTTTTTCAGCCTTATGATCCTAGCTCTTGTCGTTCGAATTTGCGCAACGTCGATGTCCGATCGTGGAAAGCCATCGGGCGTGGTGAGCGGAGTCGTCATATTCACACCATGCTAGCTTCTTGTCAGCTCGGCAGTCCGGTTGCGCACTCGTTTACTCACAGAGTCGAGGACTGAGCCCAAAGCCGATAGTTCAGCCTCGAGATTCTGCTTTTGTGTGATGAGCTCCTGGAAGGACTTCTTCGAGCCTTGCGAACTCGAACCCGCTTGCGATGTTGGGCCTGAGCCCACAGTAGGGGCGTGTAGATCGTTCATTCTGAGGCCCATTTGTAGTGCGGGGAGGAGGGCAATTGATGAAATGGAAATGGTTGTAGGAGAGGTGAAGGTGAAGGCTGCCTCGCCAGACGTAATCGTCGACCTACGTTGCGGGGTTGATGCTGTATGCGTTTCTGAAGTCTTCTGAGCGATCGCTAGAGTTCTTTCGGCCCAGGGACAGCTTGTAAGATCCCGTCGCGCTCCTCGATAACAGCAGCCGACTGTTACACGGTGGTCATCACTGAGGAGGAAGCGCACGACAAACGAGAGCGAAGCGGTGGTGGCTCCGATCTTCACAGTCCGCTAGGCTTGGAACGGCTAGATTTGAACTTTGACTTTGGAAAAGACCACAGTCGCGTGCACGATCACACGTGTACTGTACCGCTTCCTTACATGTATCCAGACTTTTCAGTTCAAGCTCGCCAACGTTATTCACCCGCAAGTGGATGGCACGGCATTCAGTCGCGACGCATGCTTGCCACAATCGCTCGGATCGGTTCCGCGCACTTTTACTCGGCTCCCTCAAGCCGTTGCAGCGATCATTGTCTGCAATGTCCCGGCTGCGAGCGCGGAGAAACGTTTGGAGCTACAAAGAGAATGGAAGAAGCGACTCCATAATTGCGCACGCGGTCGTACTCGCTGGTGCTTACCGAAAGACGAAACGGCTGTCGTCGATGTGACGTGAGGGCCTGCTAATCATCGCGCCGCTGATTGGGGCGCAAACCGCATCTGCGCTTCGCACAGCTTTTTGTCGCCTTCGATACGTCAGTGTGTGCTCCACGCCGAACAAGGACAGCAAGGTCTTTGTTACTGCCGGGCGTCACGCTTGCATACATCGCCATCAGCGCGTCGGGCAGTGGCGGCAGCTCGAGCAGCTCGCTCCTGCTGTCATAGATGACAAAGTCCCAAAGGCAGGTAGGTATATCAAGGTCTGGGCAATCGCCCACACTCACCACTTCCTTCTCACCCCATCTTCGCCACTACTCACATCGAAGCCAACATGTCGACCGCAAAGCAGACGGTGACAGCCGGCCTGGAGAAGCTCCAGCAGACCGTCAATGGCGCTTCCAACGCCAAGGTCGCAGACCTCGAGAAGAACACGAAGAATGTGTTTGACGAACAGAACCGCATCACCACAGACTACGGAGTTCGTCAACATACTACCGGTATGTGATCAAATAGTCTATCGCTTCATGATCGCATGGCTGACCAATGGCAGATGACTGGCTCAAAGTCCATTCCGAGAACAAAACCGGCCCCATGTTGATGGAGGATCACGCCGCCAGAGAAAAGATAAATCGTTTCGACCACGAGCGTATTCCTGAACGCGTTGTCCACGCCCGTGGCGCAGGCGCCTTTGGTACCTTTAAGATGCACACGAGCTTGGAAAAGTACACTTCAGCCAAGGTGCTCACAGACACATCTCGCACCACGCCCACCTTCTTGCGCTTCTCGACTGTGTTGGGAAGCCGAGGATCTGCGGACACTGTTCGTGATGTGCGTGGCTTTGCCATCAAGCACTACACTCCGGAGGGCAACTGGGATGTCGTAGGAAACAACATTCCCGTCTTCTTCATTCAAGGTGAGGCATGCCTCCACGTAGTCAGACTTGGCATATTGACTGACGACGCGCAGACGCGGTGAAGTTCCCCGATGCAATCCACGCAGGCAAGCCAGAGCCTCACAACGAGGTGCCTCAGGCGCAAACCGCCCACAACAACTTCTGGGACTTCCAATTCATGCACACCGAGGCCACGCACATGTTTATGTGGACCCAGTCCGATCGTTCTATCCCACGATCATACCGTATGATGCAAGGTTTCGGAGTCAACACCTACACTCTTGACAACGCGAAGGGGGAGCGATTTTTCGTCAAGTTCCACTGGACTCCACATCTCGGTGTTCACAGCTTTGTGTGGGACGAGGCATTGAAGCTAGCGGGCCAAGATCCAGACTTTCACCGCAAAGACTTGTGGGAGGCAATCGAGAATGGTGCCTATCCCAAGTGGGACTTTGGTGTCCAAGTCATCCCCGAGGGCGAAGAGGACAAATTTGACTTTGACATCCTTGACGCTACAAAGATCTGGCCCGAAGATCAGGTACCTGTCGAGTACGTCGGCGAGCTTGAGCTCAACCGCAACCCAGATGAATACTTCACCCAGACTGAGCAGGTGGCCTTCTGCACAGGGCATGTAGTCCCTGGAATTGGCTTCTCAGACGACCCCCTGCTCCAAGGCCGCAACTTCTCGTACCAGGACACTCAGCTGAGCAGACTCGGGATCAACTTCCAGGAGCTGCCCATCAACAGACCCATCTCGGGTTGTCCAGTCATGAACAACAACAGGGACGGTGCAATGCGACACACCATTACCAAGGGCACCGTGAATTACTGGCCAAACAGATATGAAGCTGCGCCACCTGCCACGAAGGACGAACAGCCTGCTCCTTACATCGACTATCCTGCTAAGGTCGAAGGTATCAAGGCTCGTCTGCGATCCAAGAAGTTCCAAGAGCACTTCAAACAAGCCCAGCTCTTCTACAACTCGCTGTCAAAGCCAGAGCAGGTACACCTTGAAGCTTCCCTTGGCTTCGAGCTAGACCACTGCGAGGATCCAATTGTCTACGAGCGCATGTCACAACGTCTAGCAGATATTGACCTCACGCTGGCACAAAACGTTGCGGCTCTTGTAGGAGGCACGGTACCACAAAAGCCAGGTCGCGAGAATCACGGCAAGAAGACTATCCACATCAGTCAGACAGAATTCCCTGGCAAGACGCCCACGATTGAGTCGCGTCGCATCGCTATCATCATCGCCGATGGGTTTGACAAGACTGCGTACAATGGCATCGTCGCAGCAGTGAAGGCAGCGAAGGCGCTTCCGTTCACAATTGGCCCAAGGCGTTCGGCAATCTACGCTGCCGGCGAGAGCAAGGACAACAGCAAGGGTGTGCAGCCCGACCACCACCTTGAGGGCATGCGATCGACCATGTTCGACAGTGTCTTCGTTCCAGGTGGTGCCGATTCCGTCGCGACTCTTTGCAAGAATGGTCGTGCTCTTCACTGGGTCCGCGAGGCTTTTGCTCATCTCAAAGCTATCGGCGCTGTGGGCGAGGCTGTCGACTTTGTTCGCGATGCTTGCGAGCTGCCGGGTGTTGAGTTTTCTACTAGCGATGCGATCACCGACAGCTATGGTGTCGTGACTGCTGCCAAGGTGCAGCCAAACAGCTTCAAGGAGACGATTAAGATGGCAAAGGGCGCTGCTGACTTTGTTGACGCATACTTCTACGCCATCAGCCAGCACAAGAACTTCGATCGGGAGCTGGCAGGGTACCCACAGATGGTGGCTTATTAAGGCGATAGTAATTCTAGCACGTTAATGAAATCGCTGCAAAGCAGCTACGATTCAGAGTATGAGACATTGCTGTTCGTTGAAAGGTTCATTTCATGTCTCCAAAGTTGTTCCTGTGCACGTAACTGATGAAAGGAAGTGTCACTTGAGAAACGTGCATACGCATCTAAAGAGAGTGGGACGAATGACAGTAAGAACTCGAATCCAATTGGCCATGAACCCTTTTTGCTCATACAGCAGTTGAAGTGAAGTATGTAATTCCCGAATCTGGGTCGGCCATCTCATGGGACGGCCAACATCGTGACTTTGCTAGCGCGCTGCCGTTCATTTGTCCCACCCTCAGTTTCCGTTGCGCCACGCAGAGCTTTCAGTCTCAATAATCGCATCGCACTGTTTTAAGAAATACAGTTCGGGCGCAGGTCCGTCAATGGAATAGGGTAATGCCATTGGTCGTTGGTCGTTAGTCTCGTGAGCGGTCCTCCCTTCGATCCGCAAAACATCCGTTACGCCGCCAGAGGTCGTGTCGTACTACGATATATTTCGGTAACTGTAACGTTCATTCTTCCTTGTCCACGTGGCCGAGTCGTAGGAACCCGCTCGTGGTGCTGGATTCGCTTGCAGAGCGTTGTGTCTTCTTGACTGCTTCGATAGCATCTGTAGGAGATGGAGCTCTGGCGTCTTCGTCTTTGGCGCTTGACGGTGTTGGCGGCGATGCAGCTGGCGCGACCCAGTTGGAGTAGCTCATTGGAGCGAGGCTGAGAAAGTTGGAGTCTCGTCGTTCAGAAGCCATGATGATTGTTGTATACGCTTAGTCGGTTTGTTGTCGCGAAACGTGTATCCTGCTGTTTTGGGTGGTGTATTGATGCTCGTAAGGAAAGAATGATCAGAAGAGTATGGACTTAGGCACCTACCTTTATACCTCCTTCTACATTGCACGTAGATCAAAAATTCGTATGATGATTACGAGCGATCGCAAGCGCATTGCACGATGCAAGGTGTCACGTTGACGAAGCCTTCCGCAGGTCCAGGTCATTTTTCACGAGAACAGGTCGGATAGATGTGCTTAGGCTTCGGGAATAATGCTTAGGTGAAGTGTATCGTCGCCTGGCAAAGGTCGTAACTGGTTGGCTATCCTCGGCACACCTTTGTGGTGTATGTCAATTCTGCGGAGAACCTAGCGTGGTCCGGGGTGAGCTCCATTCAGACAGGTCTTGTTGTTCGTGCTCTGGATCGAAGTGCTGACTCGCGGTGACGCTTTGGAGTGATGGACGGTATGACGTGGGCGAGCATGCCGCGGCTGTCGAATATTTTGAGGGCTCTTGTACAGCAGGTGCGAGGGTAGCAACTGAGGCAGTGTCGATGGCGGAGGTGCCTCCTGCTGACCGCAGCCGTAAGCACTTCACGAAAGTGTGCTGAAGAGCTTCATGGCGACTCGGGCGTGGGGGACAGAGTGCGGAATTCCGCTGCTGCTGGATCCAGGCACGCTGAGGAAAGAGGCGGCTGTCAGCTGCCCTTCGACGCTGCGTTCGGCGGTCCCGCCGCGGTCGTGCCACTGGTGAGCTGCCAACAGCCGAGAGTGCCGCTTTGATGCTTTCGACGCGATAGCAGCTGCGTCCCTGCCGGGCGTTCGCATGGTCCATACTTCGCAACAGGTCGCCGAACGACGCTCGGTGTTTTGCCCACCAAATCGAGGAGGCTGGAGAGTTGAGCCTCAATCCGCTGTCAGACGGCGACGCTCTTCCTGTAACTAATATAGACGGATGCTCTGTCTCGCGTGGGCCGGATCGGCAGATCTTCTCCAGCCGATTCCGGTCGTCGTCCATCGTCACGAAAGCGGCCATGCTATCCTGCTGACCACAATGGCGATGCTGATGCTGATGGGCGTGGTGCTGCGGCCTGGATTCTTGCGTAGTCCATTGCGTCGCACAACAACACCAACAACAGGACGCGGAAGCCGGATGGAGGGTGCAGCGAGTGCAATTGCGGTGGATGCCTGCAGGACAACAAGTGCGCTGTGCTCGCAGCGCTACGCGCACGTTGGTCGCAGGCCCGCCGCACCGTGACGGCTCTCGCAAGCTCGCGGTGGGGCCTTGGATGCGGTGCGACCGCGCTGTCAACGGCTGTCACTACCGACTGCGCGACACGCGTGGGACGATGTTGCGGTGTGCTGCCGTGTTTGGCGCGGGCAAGAGGGCAGACTGCCACTCGCTCCGCAAGGCAAACGGCCACGTCGGACGCCTCGCAGCCGTACCAGGGCCAAACATCGACCCAAACCAGCGCGGGCTCGTCGAGTTTCAGCACGCCGAGAGTCAGCGGCGGAGGGAAACGCGACGAGTTTGTTTCCACAGGCAAAACGATGCCGACGCACCATGCAGGTAGGCGAGCGCTTGCGCTTGGACATTTGTGCATTTTGCTTGGCTCGAGAAAAGGGCCAACATGGGCATACCGGACGTACATAGCGCGGGCAACGGCGGACGGCGTCGTCTCAGAGGGCGAAACGGAGGGCATGGAGGCAGACTCAGCCTCAGCGGAAGACGCAGCCGCGTGCCGTTTCATCATCGACTCGGCCGTGTCGATGTCCTCCTGCTCACACTGCTCTGGGGCTTGGTCTTGTCAAGGCTCCGGCCGGACTGCAGAGGCGTCTCCGAATAAGCTCTTCAGGGATACCCTGCGCACTTCAGTGGGCACAAAACAACCGGGCCTTAGCTTACAGATGGGACCAGCATTTCCCCTCGCAATCTGGACGCCAGTCAATGCGAGCAGAAGACAACGTCGTTGCGTAGCCACAAGAGATGGGTACTTGCAGAAGGTATGCTTGCCATCGCGTGGCATCTTTGACACCTGCTCCTTGCATCACAGCATACCAGACGGACAGCAGCGGCTGTCGGCCATGAAAGCATCCCCATCCCTCAAACCCAGCATTTTTTCCGTCGTACAGAACCTGTCGTGATGGAATTTGTTTGCGACCCGACTCAGTATAAATCATTACCACGCTCCCATCGGCTGCCCTTTGCGCCTTTCCCGTCTCGACATCCATAACCCGACCTGCGACTTCACCCTACTGCATGACGCTTGGTATCACCCATATCCCTCTCACGCCCGGGCACATCAGTACGTCGACCTGACACTGTTATCAATCGACATACGACTAATTCTTCCGCGTAGCACTTTTCGATCACAAAACAGTCACCATGTGCACTCAAGTCACACACGAATACACTGTCTGCAAGCACAAAGTTGTTGAGCGGATACCCTGCGCCGCATCAAGACGAGGCCCTTGTGGTGTGTCAACGCCGAGGACAGTAGTGCATCACTCCAAGTGTCATAAATGTGGTGGTGGATGACCAAGTGTATGTCCGCCTTCCTCTCGCCCTGGCCTCATGCCACAAAAGTTGACATGGCAAATACAGTGTTCTACTTTCACATATTCACACTGGATGGCAACAGCACACTGCATTGTCGATGTCTTGGAGTTCGTGGCTAGAGGCGTGGGGTGTTTGGGATGCTTTTGGGTCGGGTTGAGGATATAATGGCGTCTCACGACTGGGTGCTACGACTAGGCAAGACTTCCCTCTGTCAAGATATCCTTTTTGCTATGTACCATGATGAGTGAACGGCTGAGAGGCAGCAAGGATTGCGTATATATCGTTGTCTGCATATGATTCCCCAAAACTATAGAATCTAGTGTACTCATACAAGCGTCGCGACGGTCTCAGACAGACCACTGAAGCCGGCAATAACGCGCGCGCAAGATGCAAAGAAGCACAGTGCGACACGTTCGGTCTCCGGCATGCATTTTCCAATTCACTCAACTGCATTGCATGGGCCCAGAAAAAGCACAACGGATACGGGAGCTCGTACATGTTCATTCATAGGCCTCGAGGTAAGCTGCAGGCCGCAGTTGATGATCCGCATGATCCACAACACCGCTGCACGCAATGATCCCGGCCTGGCTCGTCGTTTGTCATCACGCCCTCGGCGTGGCTTGCGTGGCATTAGCTCCGAGCATCAGGGTTTGTTGCATGTCTCATCCATGGTGTAGCGGCTCGAGTCAATAAGTGATTTGTCCAGGGCTGCGGGCCATCGCTGGGTAGTTCCGCAGCACACATACGTCGCCAATGTGGCTTGTGTGACGATGATAAATGCAGTGTCTTGTGATCTACGCGGCTGGGATGGGCGTGTTGTGGCATGGTGTGGGAAAGGATGAGCAATGCTGCGAACGGCGGATGTCATGGAGCGCACGACTTCCCTGCAACAGCCGCCACTTCCCGACCTCACGAACAGTCGTCGGTATCGCTCAGCACAACAAGAAGATTCACATGACACCGACATCAGCGTCATTATCTCACATCACACTTCTGCCCCGGTCCCTCGCGCCAACACTTTCCGATGTCAATTGAAATCAATTGGGAGGCTCTCACTGGCGGACCGGATGGTGAAGCGCTGGCCGAAACCATTCGAGAGTTCATCCACGAACGCTTCCAGTCCATAGCGCTTCCCAAATTGATCCGTTCGGTTGCTGTTCATGGGTTCGAGTTTGGCAAGACACCCCCCGAGATCGTCCTCAAGGATATCGGTGATCCACTGCCCGACTTCTACGAGACAGATGACGATGCATCGGTTCTAGATGCGCCCGCCGAGCAAGACGCCAGTATTCTCACTGAGCCTCGCCAAGCAACGACGCGGCACGCGCGTGGTGCAGATGGCACGCGACGTCAGTCTGAGATAGATCTGCTGGATCGCATAGGCACAACCGGGCTGGCGAGAGGAACAACTCCTGGTGTGCTTGGAGCGACTTCGAATCTTGGCTACTTCCACTTGCCTCTCTCCGCCGGCCTGCCGGGGACACAGACGCCCCTAGCTGCAGTCGCTGGCGGCGGTTTCCCAAGTAGTCAGGGGCCTCATCAGCATCAATACCAACATCACCACGCGGACTCGTTCAGCTCAACTTCGCCACCCTCCTTGGCCACTCCGACTTCCTCACAAGGCCACGCATACCGCGAGCCGGCGCCTGGCTCAGCCGTATCTGACGACGCCGATGCACCGCCGCTGCCGCTTCGACATGATCACCCAGAGATGAGCCCGGAAGACACTCAGGTTGTCTTCCATGTGACTTATGCTGGAGACATAAAATTGTCTTTGACGGCAGATGTTTTCCTGGACTACCCGATGCCTAGTTTTGTCGGGATCCCCTTAAAACTGAGGATCACAGGTCTGACATTCAATGGCGTCGGTATTCTGGCATACATCAAGAAGCGAGCGCATCTCTGCTTTCTGAGTCCCGAAGACGCTGAAGCTCTTGTAGGAGGAGAGCAGACCCTGGATGCACTCAACGAAAAGCCCTCCACTTCAGAAACTGCCAAGGTGAGCAAGGTAGGCACTTTACTCGAAGACATCAGAATCGAAAGCGAGATGGGGGAGACGGAAAGTGGAAAGCAAGTCCTGAAAAATGTAGGCAAGATTGAGAAGTTCATCCTGGAGCAGGTGCAGCGCATCTTCGAAGACGAATTCGTCTACCCGAGCTTCTGGACCTTTCTCGTCTGAAGGAGCTGCCATTCGATCCTTCGCAGAGTACAGCATGGCAATGTCGCGACTTGAGCACATGTCGTCGCCCCTCACATGAGAGTCGTGCGCGCGATCGCGTGCAGCGACGCGCATGTTGCATGGGTACAGAGCGCCTTGCAGAGCAACCTGCGAGTCGTGGTACCAAAGAGACAACCTTGCTTTGCTTCGGCCCGTTGTCACACGCAGCTGTCAAAATCTGCAGTGGCACTTGTGCACAACAATGGTCACGTCCCACAGCGGCGGCCAATAATTGAGCGTGGCACATGTGCGCAAGTCATTATCGACTCTGGCACCTTTCGATGTGCTGCTGTTCTCTTGCTCATGCAATTGCACTATACACTCCCATGTCGTAGCTCCCATCACACCGGGCCGCCTGTGACGACGGATGGATCTGGTGCATGGCAACGAGTCAGACGTGCGGCTGGTTTGACAGACGAGACTGAAGATCCTCACGGACAACCAAGGCACAGCTTCAGAAGTCACGCATGAGCAGCTTCCTCTGCCGTCTCTGGTGCAGTCGATGCCAGTGGACAATACTCAGACTACCGGCGTCGCGACTCAGCACCTTGTCTATAGTGCTGATACGAAGGTATTGCATGAAACTAAGTCCGCCAAGATCTACAACCTGCCTCGTGCGGACTCCGCGGCATTGGCACTTGCGACGCAGTTCGTGGTTGTACTGTATCTCGACGGGGCTTTGCTGATTTCCAAAGTCAATCTGCGCAAGTCATCCTCGTGAGCTTGGCACATCTTTACCAAGTTGCCCTACACACCATGACACCCTTGGAAGATGCAGCACGAGGTTCATTGTGCATCGTCACCTTGGCGAGATATTGGGCACTATATGTACACACGCAACGTGATCAGACGCGCGATCGCGGTTGTCTACACGTAGCACAACCCACCATCAGCAACCTACTGGCTGACAGACTCGGTAGGATCAAATATGATCATGGAGAGGGCGATGGCTACTGCCTCCTGGTTCATAGCGCTACGAGTCGCTGTTGGACGATGCTTGTAACTCCAGCCCCAGAAGCGAAAGACGAGAACAGGGATTGGTGGGCAGTGGCGCTGCACAGTGCATGTCAGCAGGGAAAAGACAAAACAAGTGACGACAACCAAAGACTTCGGAGAAAGATCCGTTTCGGGCATGTTAGCCTCACTACCTCTTAGGCAATTGCTAAGTCGCGGAAGGGCTAGATTCATTCAGACTTGGGTAGCTCAGTAGTGCCCTGGCCAGCTGTCTGGAAGAACCATGCTGATAGCTGGTCCAGAACATCTTCATTCACGACCATCAATAGCGGAGGACTAAAGTCCCTACTCAGGAGCGAGCTGTGTATGGCCTAGGTTGAAGACGATGTACGTGCTCGATACGCCAGATCAGATCGCATCGTATAGGTCCGAAAGCCACACCGACCCCACGAACGACTCGCGCTTTGCTTTGAGCCACGCTAAAGCGATACCATCCACCAAAGAGATCGAGCCCGGGACGGCGGATACGCTATGAAGCGATCTGCTTGAATCTGTCAAAGGGCGATACATCTGCGCGAGAGCGCGACCCTACCGCTCGGAACCTTTGTTCTTTCTCGTGACATGCATACCCAAGCGTGAAACGAACTGTGGCATACCAGCGTGTGGTGACCCCCTTCGTGCAGCAGCCAACACCGGCGAGGCCATAAATCCGGCGAGGACATAAATCTCATAGCCAAACTCCGGTGGGGGACGCAAGTGTCATAGGGATATGCTAGCAGTACATGATCATTCACAGTGGCATGTCCGCTGCGCTACACCGAAGTTGGGAATTGCATGAGTGTGTTTCGCGCCTTCTCCTTGGGTCGTGTCTTTCCAGTTTTTTGGAGTCCTTGACGCTGAGTCCATCTCCTGCACAGCCAGGTCCAACGTGGTGAGGTCTCAATCCTTGCCCGCTAGGGCCTTGTCGAGCCCCAAGGAAGGTGTCGCGACGAGATCAAACACGCTTTGCTGCACGACTTTGCATGACATCCCCGACATTCGGTCCCGCGACGTCAACTAGGTCTCGTGTTCGCCTAGAACGCCTCGCGTCGT
>JAASLG010001709.1:7093-17306 GCA_013365235.1 Cercospora sesami
GCGGCCGTGTATTTCATGCACCTGGTCCTGCACGACTGGCCGGACGAGGAAGCGAAGAAGATTCTCGCAAACCTCAAGCCTGCGTTCAAGCGCGGATATAGTCGACTGCTTATCAACGATATTGTGCTTTCAGCTAGCATGGACACCATGGTCTCTGCTAGTGATTTGCATATGATCATGAACGGCGCGCAAGAACGTAAGTCCTGATTCGATTCGAGTTATGCCGAAGAATAAACACTGATGTGCAATCAGGAACCAAGGAAGAATGGCAGTCGCTGCTCGAGAGCTCTGGTTTCCGTATCACGAAGTGGTACTTTTCGCCGCTATCCGAACAGGCCTTGATTGAAGCTGAGCTTGCCTGAGTTCTCTGCGTGCGACTTGCTTTTGTGCGAATTTTGTGATACCCTTGCTGCTGTGCGACTGTCTGTAGCAGATGAGCTCGCTGCAATAAAAAATACTTACATTACCAGACTTTGTGCTTTGCCAGAGTGGCTGGTTCAGAAAGTTCTCTTGAGACTGAGACATAAACGCTTAGGGGAAGTATTTTACAAATGACCTATTCCAATTTCAGTTTCGACTAGTCCAAGAATTCGTCCTTTAGAGCCGTTCAAGTAAGTCGACTCGACCGCTGCATTGATCGAGGTGACAGAGGGAGAATTTTGTAGGAAATGCGCATCTAGTTCTCGCCGTTGGCCTCGATGGCTGCAAGTTGCACCTGCGCGAGGGCGCTCTTGATGAGGAGACCAAGCCTCTCGCCACCAATAACATAGATCTCGGCGACCATCAAGTGAATGCTCACAAAGATAAGGCCGAGCTGCATGGCAGCCATCTTCACGTAGAGCTTGATCAGTCTCCACCGTGCAGAGCTGTCAAAAGATCTCCATGCTTGGATGAAGATGGCGCGAGAGCTGCCTTTAGCAGTGATGTCGACGTTGCCGACAATCGCACTGCGGTCGAAAGGAACAATGGTGTCTTGATCCTCAGGAAGAAGCAGAGCTTCGATCCTGGTGAGAGTGACTGTCGCAGGCAGCAAAATGGCGAAAGCGACAAAGAGGCCAGTAGCTGGGACGGCCAAAAAGCGCAAAGCCATCCACACCAGCTTGCTGCAGTCATGCTTGGCGGCATGTGTGACCTGGCTGTGGTCGATGTCAGGCAGGCCCAAGGCGACAGCGACGATGAGTGGTAGGATCAGAGTCGCTTGCTGCGCCATGGCGAAGACCAAAGATGGGAGGAGAATGGCCTTGCATTGCTTGCGTGGAACAAAGCGGCGATAGAAAGGCTGAGCCACGGGTTGGCCGATCATGGTGTGGGTCCAGACCATGTGGAGGCGTGCCAGTCCAAGCGATGCGACAATGTACATGATTGCGCTGCCAAACAAACCCATACCCAGCAGTCCAGATAGGAAGTTGGTGATCAGGCTGTGCACGAAGTGGTACACGACTGACACAGCAGCGCCTCTGAACCTCCCACGGAAGCCGCCAATGTTCGTGAGATGCCTCACAGATGCGCGGATGCTCGAAGTGACCGGCTTGTTGTTGATCAGTGTGACCTCGACGTCGGCCTCCGCCTCGGAGGGCATCAGCGGCTCTTTCTCGACCGGCGCATCTGGCTCGTCGGCATAGGCGGGCGGCTTGTCCTGTACGATGGCAGTGGTGGTTGGCGACTCGATCATAGCGAGGCTGGCAATCACCTCGCCGACAGTGTACTTGATCTACTCGGTACTGGTCAGTTCGTGGCGCACGAGGGGTTCGGGGCGTACGGGCGTACCGCTGCGATCATGAGAAGCGTGAGGAGACCAGTGACCATGACGGGCAGCATCTCCCATGGCTGCACCTCCATCTCCGGTCCGGCCTGGTCGTAGAGATTCGCATCGTGCTGCAGCTGGGACATGTGCTCCTGCGCCGCCACGTAGCCGCGCTTGGCCAGATGGCCGAGAACTTGTCCGTGAATGCCGGACATGGTGACGATGGTTGTGGTCAGTCGAGTGCGCAGTTGCGGGTGAGAAATGAAGAACAAGAAGAGGCCGCACGGGTGCGCAGTGGTAGAGAAGGGAGAGGCGAGGAGTGAGGTGGTGTTGGAGCAGGCAGCAGGCGCACGAGGCGCAGTCCGGATGACGAAGTGTCGGATCCTTTGTGCCGGGCGCTGGCGCGGCTGTCTAGACCTCTCACTTTTGACGCGCTTCGTGGTTGGTCCTAATCAAATCTCCAATGAAACGCGACCGGTGAGCAGCGTCAATCCACGCCACTCACTTACCCCTTGTGGGGTCGAAGGCTTATTGAGGACGCTCAGAATACGACTGCGCGGCGGCTGTGGATAGTTCAGCTGCCCAAAACGGGCTGAGGCATCATGCAGGCAGGAAGTCAGCTCAAGCCGCCATTCCGATAGTATGGCCTCTGAACGATAGTTGTCCACTTTCTACAGTTCCGCTTCTACTATTCTGCTACGCCCGTCTTGCATGTCTCGTCTCTCATCCAATCATCCGTAGATCGTACGTCCTCGTCTAGTCCAACGTATCCATATCTGTTTCAGCCCCGTATTCCAACACAATCCACTGGCAGTACTTTTCGAATTCTTCCTGCCACTCCTTCAGTCGTTTCGCTCGGAGGCTCTTGCCAAAACTGCCCTCCTTGACTTCTTGCTGCCATTGCTTGGCCGAACACTCTTCGTAGTTTGCCCATCGCACACTGTTCTCTGCCAAGCTGCCCAGTCCAGCAAGTCCCAAGTTCTCCCAGCCTTGTAGAGCCTGCCAGAAGTCGTGCGTCATGCCATTCATGCCATGTCCAAGGATTGCTGGATCGTCATTTGCCAGGGCACATGGCACTCCTCGTGCCAAAAGGCTGGGCAGGTGATGTGACATGATGCTGCCCGTGTATCGCAGGACTTCGTTACTGACTGGGCAGCTCTCGACAAGAATCTTCTTCTCTTTGACCATGTCAATGAGTAATGGATGTTTCTGCAATGAGACGCCGTGACCAATTCTTCGTGTGCCCAGAATGACTGCATCAAACAAATTCTCGTCTACTTCGTCGCCATCGCCCAACGTCTCTCCAGCGTGGAAGAAGAATGGAATGTCTACGCCTTCTTCTGCGCAGCGTTTCTTGAACCAGAACAATTCAGGCAAGAGGTCTTGCAATGGCCTTCCAGCATCCTCTTGTCCAACCAAATCGTAGCCCAGGATGCTATCCGGGAACGCGAGCTTGTGCTCGATGCACTGCTTCATATCGTCAATAACATCTTTGGTTCCAAATTGTCGAATGGTAGTCCAGATCACGCTTGCACCCCAGAAACCTTTGCCCTCTTCTGAATTTTTGAATGCCTCAATTTCATCTTCCAGTACCTCGAACCAATACATGTAGTCCTCATCCGGCGTCTCTGAGCCATCCCTGTAGAATGGATAGCGGAAAACGTGCCTGATATCTACCCACCTCACGCCATCGTCGTGCAGCCCCTTTAACATAAGGCGAATGAACTTCCTGAATATAGGCTCGTAGTGATGTAAGCTGACAAGAATCGGAAAGCAGGCCTTGAACCGGTCCCAAATGTCGCCAGGTCCCAAGTGGTGCGAGATGGCATCCTTTTGGGACAGTGACACTCTTGACTTAAGCCACTGCTTGAAGCCCTCAACGCCGCCATCGGGAAAGCTCTCCGCGGCGACAGTGATAGGTATCAGATCATCTGGCTTGTACGACTCGGACCAAATAGGAGGCCCTTCTGATTGAGATTCCTTCTTGGCGAATTTGAATATGAAAGGTAGCATATGATCTGTGCGAATTCGTGCAGTGTGCATGGAGTGCGAAGCTGTTATGCAGATCCCGGGTGTTGTGAGTGCAGTCTCTGCCAACCAGTCGAGGTCACCCATGGCGTCCAAATGGCAGTGAAGAAGCGCGCCTTTCGGCATCTTCCTCACAATTTGCCATAGTTTACTGGACTCCATGCGCTCCTTTGCCAGAGAGAACATCATACCAGGGTAGACAGGCTGGTCCGTCGTCTTGGCGAGGTCGTCTTCAAACCCTGGCTGCCAAAGAGTATTCTGTTCAGAGAAACGGATTGCAGCCACGATTGCAGCGGCTTCATTCTGCATAGGAGTCATGCCTTCTCGAAAAATGTGATCGCTACGGCGCTGCTTCTCCTGGGCAATGAGCGCGTCTCTGCCATCGAGATACTTCTGGATGAAGGGCTGGTCCATGGTTGGCACTCCCTGATTCTCTGCCCACTCGGCGAACTCTCTCCGTTCACGCTCATCTTCTGTCTCTGAATCGCCATTGCTGACATGCAGCTGGTCCATTGCCGCCTGTGCGTCCTTGACAGCCTCGTCGGACATCTTGGATCCTGAGCGACTGCCAAATGACAAGTTTCTGTCGATGTTGTTTGCACAATGCCCAGGAAAGGAAGGTCGTCAAACAGTTGAGTCGGCAAGTGGAGACACGGGCGATGTTGCTTGCCAGAAGTAGTGGTCTCAGCTGAAAGCCACTTCCTGGTCGGCAAACACCATTGAGCACATCCTAGCTCTTGCTACCTGAGGCACAAGTGGGTGTACCATCAATCAACTACGACTACTCCGACCCTGCGACGCAACCTAAGATACAAGCTGGTTCTCGCGCTCTCTCCATACGAGACCACCGCGGGCCAAGCTTTCGCTGACGTAGCACCTGGGCCGAGAGAATTGGGCCCAGACCAATATAAGAATCAGTGTCCTGTCCGAGAGTTCGGAAACCCGTTATCGAAGATGGCATCTTTCCTAAGTTCTGCAGTTGAGAAGCTGAACCCCTTCGCCAAGCGTGAGCGAGACGAGGACGACCATGGAGAAGCAGTTGAGGTTGACTCTGTCGCTGGCGGCGGTCATGCATCTAGAGTCTCCAAGATCACCAAAGAGCAGTTGCGAGTCAGCCATGCTCTCAAGATGTTCCTGATCAATGAGAAGATCCTCACTCCACAAGATGTGAATCTGAATGTTCACGGGGCTGAGAACTCGGGAGCCCTCAAGGAAATGCTGGACAATCCGCATATTCATGTCCCCAGAGAGGTCACAGACCGCAGTCACCCTCTTACCGAGTACTTCATCAGTTCAAGCCACAATACCTACCTGCTCGCCCATCAGCTCTATGGTTCATCTTCCGCTGTGGCGTACGAGACAGCACTGGTAGCGGGGTCGCGGTGTGTGGAGATCGACGCCTGGGACAACAGCGACGACGAAGATGAGCCTAAGGTAACTCATGGCTGGACTCTAGCATCCCGAGTGCCTTTTCGCGCTGTGTGCGAGACCATCAGAGATGTGATGGACAAGGAAGCGAAGATGCCACAGGAGACATCTTACGCTTCTGCTCCGATCCTGATCTCGCTTGAGAACCATTGCGGTGACCATGGCCAAAAGCGGCTTGTGAGTGTTTCCTTCCTGGCACCAAACAGCGTGATCTCGGCTGACACTTATTGACCCAGGTTCACATCATGCGCGAAGTATGGGGCGATCGTCTACTCAGCAGCGAAGTCCGGGCTGAAGGCACCAGAGAGCAAAACAACTCCGGCGAGCATGTTGATTTGATTGAACTTGGTTCGAAGATTGCGGTAATCGTCGAATACCATCTTCCAGACGAAGCAGAGTCCGACGACAGCGATGACGAGGACGAAGACGAGCAAGCCAGGA
The DNA here is from genome assembly GCA_013365235.1 of Cercospora sesami. NCBI lineage: Eukaryota > Fungi > Ascomycota > Dothideomycetes > Mycosphaerellales > Mycosphaerellaceae > Cercospora > Cercospora sesami. Next base: position 12,735 of record JAASLG010001709.1, read on the forward strand.
TCGACCACGAGAAGTGGCGCAAAGAGAAACGAGAATGCGCACAGGGCATTATCATACCGGAGCTAGCAGAGCTTGGTGTGTACGCACAGTCTGTGAAACCCGCGAACAACTCTTGGTTTGAGAGCGTGCTTCAAGACGGACCTTCTCACCATCTGATCAACGTCTCAGAATCTGGTCTGATGAAGCTGGACTTACATTTGAACGGGCCTAAAATCAGTCAGCACAACGCACAACATCTTATGCGAGTCTATCCCAAAGGCACTCGCATTTCGTCCAAGAATTTGAACCCTGTGCCATTCTGGGGAGTCGGTGCGCAAATTTGCGCTTTGAACTGGCAAACATTCGATGCCAGCATGCAATTGAACGAGGCGCTATTCAGCGGCTCCGATGGCTATGTTCTAAAGCCTGCTGCTCTACGAGCAGGTGGATCTGGAAAGCTGAGCACCGGCAGGAAGAAGCATCTTCGTTTGCACGTTGCTGGTGCCACCGATGTACCTGTTCCAAAGGATCGCGATGCAGATGATCCCATCAAACCATATGTAACGTGCACACTCGAGCATCCGGACTCAGTCGACAAGCCACCTACCAAGCGGAAGACGTCAGCGTATAAGCAACACACACTCGGCATTCTGCATCGTGGGGAGCAACCACCTCCGACCGACCCATTGTGGAACGAGCAGCTGGACTGGGACTACGAGGAGAACGAACTCGTGTTCTTGCGGATCCTTATCAAGTCGGACGACAAATTCGCAGTTAACCCTAAGCAGTGCGTTGCGGCGGTCAGGCTAAGCTACGTCAACAATAATCAATGGGTGTTTATAAGAATGCTTGATCTAAAAGGAAGAGAGACGACTTCGACGTTGCTGGTGAAGTTTGAGATCACGGACGCCTAGAGAGCTCCCGGCAGACGGCACAACGTGCCCCAGAAACTCAGTCCAGAGGCTGCTACAGGACTCTTTGCAGAGGTAACGACCGGTTGCTCGCATCTGAAAATGTGAGTCAAGCAATAGAAGGTTTGACGACGAGAGATTTCGTTTCAATGGAACACATGGTCTGCGGGGCCGATCAAAATCGTCAGTAGCCTGTACTCGTGTCTCACATCCTTCGCTACTGTACTGGTGCGACTCTTTCCCAGGCTGATCAACAGTGAACGCTTTGCATTTTTGGGGACAGGCTTGTCTTCTGTCGATCACTGACCGCATCTCAGGTAATCCCTACTGCCCATTTTTGGTCATAGCTGAGCTCGTGAGCTGTGAGGTCTCTTCATCTTCAGAGAGAGCTGTCTTCTGTGGTGATCTAAATCTGTCGCTGAGCGTTGGACCAGAGGTGGCTCTCCTGGAATGCAAGGCTCCGCCTGGCGTCGGCTGAAACATTCATGCTCTCGCCACACCATACCATGCGCCTGCATTCTGCTGACAGCCTCCTCACCCCCGCTGTACAAATTATGGCTGCGTACGCAGCAGGTCCCGAACGAAGAGCTTCTAACCTGACCTAACAACCATTCACTTTAGCTGCAAAGATGCTCTCGCTTTCGTTACTCGCCCTGTCCTGTGCAGTTCTGACATCTCCATGCGACGCGCGCCACATGCACCGCTTCCACATGCACCGCTTCCACATGCACCACGAACACCGTCGCCAATTACCGTCGGTCACGGCGACAAGTGAAATCGAGCCATCGACCACAGAACTTGCACCAGCCTCCATCACCGCAGGCGATGCCGCCATCGAGAATATACAGCAAATCCAAAACGGTCTATCGGACCTACCTGCCAACCTGCTATCATTCGTTCAGGCAGTAGAAGCTCGACTAGAAGATATGGAGAGCATGCTGCTACAAATGATGGGCAGCTCGAGTGCAGAGCAGACAATGCTGCCCGCAACGCCGGCAATTTCAACAGGCACACCGGCTGCAAGCACACCTGCAAGTCTCGAATCACCTCCAACTACACAAACCTCGACCGACTCCAGCCCAGCGTTCTATCCCTCGCCCAGCTCATCTCTTGCGAACATTCTACCAGTGGTGCCAGTACAGTCAGCATGGAATACCACAACCCACACATCGAGAGTGACAACCACACGAATTCGCACTCTCACAGTACCGGGACCAACAGCAACAAGCACTTCATCTGAAGCTTCTCGTGGCTTGCCAAGTGGCTCGATCATAAATTCTGGAAATTGGACAATGGCGTATACTTCGAGCCGCGGCTCAGCAGTCTCGACTCTTCTGACACGAACTGCAAGGAGTGTTGTGAGCCCAGCGATACCGACTGCTGTGGAGGGGTAATAATGGCAGAGTGCCTAGCAAGGAGTGAAGGGTTGGCTGCTCTCTGCACGTTGTCGCATCATCGTGCCACGAAGTCAGTCTATTACACGCAATCCGCAGCTCATGTTTCGCAGAGACGGATTGTAGCATGATAGTATCCATAAGAGCATACAGGTGTACATAGCAAACGAAATCAACGATAATGAAGAAATCATAATCTCGAAGCCTCTCCGTGGAAAGCGCGGGGACTTTCTAGCGCCAGAATGGCGCACAGCACGTGGCAGAAGACAAAGATCGACTCCGACGAATCACGGTCCTCGCCGCACAAAGCATGCAATCTCGATTCGGCAGTTCATCGCGCAGCTTTGCAGCACTGTGCAGAGAAAGAATCGTACTTTCGCGTCTCCACTCTTCGAACGAGGTGTAAAAGTACGATGTGGCGGTCACTGTGACTTCACTAGCTTCGGGGCGTTTTCTCTCTCCGCACTTCGAGTGTTCTACTATTGATTTGTTGTCACAATATCCTTGCAAGTGAGTACATATTCTACTTTCATTGGGGTTTCTGTGTCCAGATTCTTGGATCAATTCTACGAGTCTTGCGACTGGGTCGCTTGATGATCCGAGAAAGGCTGGAAATACTGGAGGCCATAGCAAGTGGAGCTTTGTGGACAGCCCGTCGCCACTCCTTGCAGTCGACAATTCCAAAGAGTCCAAAAGAAAAGCCGGAGCAAGGCTACAATGCTCGCATGGCTCTACGGCTCTCCTACCAGGCCGCCGATTTTTCTACGATTGCGCAGCTCCAAGACGTTCATCATCGTTGTTGTAGCCTCGGCTGTCTTCACTGACGTCTTTGCCTATGGAATTGTCGTTCCCGTGTTCCCTTTCGCTCTCACTGAACGAGCAGACATTCCGGAAGACCAAGTCCAACGTTGGATCTCGATATTTCTCGCTGTCTACGGCGCTGCGCTGCTGGTCGCTTCCCCAATATGTGGCTGGATGGCTGATCGCATGAAGTCGAGACAAATGTCGTTCTTGCTCGGTCTCTTGGCGCTCGGCGGATCGACGGCGCTATTGTGTGCGGGTGGAAGCATTGGAGAATTTGCGGTGGGAAGAGTATTGCAGGGTGTCAGTGCCGCAGTTGTCTGGGTCAGCGGTTTAGCAATGATGGTCGACACGGTGGGGCCAGAGGAGATTGGCGCTGCAATGGGGTATGTTGGCCTGGCTATGAGTTTGGCTGTGTTGTTGGCGCCTCTACTGGGGGGCGTTGTGTTTGCAGAGGCCGGATACTACGCCGTCTATGCGATGGCGTTTGGCCTGATCGTTGTGGATCTGGTGCTCAGGTTGGCCATGATTGAACGCAAAGTAGCGAAGCAATGGTTGCCGGATCTTGATGTGCCGGAAAGTTTGGAGAAGACCGAGTCGAACAAAGTAGACGGGGCCCAGGAAGGACAAAGCTGCGCAAAAGCTGTTGGCGGGCCGGAGAAGCAGTTCGCTGCGAGAGCCGATTCTAGGCCATCATCTCTCATGCAACGGCAGCCAAGTAATGCGGCTGAAGCAGCAGTTCCCCTCAATGCGCCGACCGCCGTTCAAAGCATCGTCGCCAAGTTGCCTCCAATGGTTTTCCTCTTCGGGTCTCGACGAATTCTTGCTGCGCTCTTCGCCACAACAATGCAGTCAGCTCTGCTCACTTCTTTCGATGCTATCCTGCCGCTGTTTGTAAAGAACACATTCCAGTGGGACTCGATCGGAGCCGGTCTCGTTTTTCTGCCCGTCGTCTTGGCGTCCTTCCTCGGCCCTGTGGTCGGAACACTGGCAGACAAGTATGGCCCGCGATGGTTGGCAACAGCTGGATTTATCCTCTCGTGCCCTTTCTTGATTTTGCTCAGATTGGTCGAAGAAAACACCATCAATCACAAAGTGATGCTGTGTGCCTTCCTCGCATTCATCGGTGTGGGCCTGACGCTAGCATTGGTGCCTCTCATGGCAGAAATGTCGTATGCAGTCGATGCCAAAGCGAAACGGCGGCCGCCAGGGTTTTTCGGAAAGAATGGTGCTTACGCTCAAGCTTATGGTCTGTTCAACATGGTAAGACAACTACTTAGCAGTTTTTCACTCCGCTTTGCTGACTTCAATGTACAGGCCTGGGCTGCTGGCTCAATGATAGGACCTCTTTTGGCAGGACTGGTGGTCGAGGCTCGAGGCTGGGGTATCGCAGTCTTGATACTTGGGTGTGTGAGCATCGTCACCGCACTACCAACGGCTGTCTGGACCGGCGGCGGCATCTTCAAGTCGAAGAAGTCGCACAAAGC
>JAASLG010001713.1:0-12001 GCA_013365235.1 Cercospora sesami
AGAGGAGATGATGGTCCACGCGAGGAACGAGCAGAACTTCACAGGGCTATTGAACATGCTCCGCGAATGCCGCAATTTGCGACGTCTGGATTTCTCTCACTTCATGCTCGATTATATGAGTCCAGAGATATCGCGAGCACTTTCCGACGGAATGCTCGATGCCATGCAACAGGCGAGATTGGATTCAATCGAGAAGCTCAGTCTCGAAGGTTTCGACATGTCAGAGAGCAGACTCCTCGAACTACTGCGCACTCTGCCCAGGCTGCGCAATGTCACTCTGCGGTGCATGACGTTGTTCGACGGTGGAGACTGGGACGCCATTTTTGATCACTGTGTGGAAAACATGGAAGAAGTCTGTTTTGACAGTCTGTTCCAGCCCAGAGTACTTCTCTTCAAACCGCCTTGGGCCATATCCGATGCAACGTCGCGGACCGATGACTGTTACGTGGGCCTGAAAGCTCAATATAAAAAGGCTGCAGATATCTCTCGCACCCATGAGGGTGACATTGGGACAGCAGCTGCGACCAAAATCAGATACATCTTGCATAAAGGCGCTAGACTCAGAACCAAAGCAGCTCACGCATGGCGACAGGATATCAAGAATCGTTTCGGTCCACCAGGTTACGGAGGCGAAGCCTGTGTCAGAGGTGAACTCACTACTGAACAAATTTGGCAGCTTCAGCCATAGCATAATCTAGCAACTATGGCTTCGTCATCTCTGCTCTGGCATCAGTCGCGATCGCCGCCCATCTCTGAGCGCTCCAATCCAGCGAGTCCGCTTCCTTGACCATCGTAGTCACCTCCGATACCATCGCCACCCTTTGCCTCGCAGAAGCAACAATAGCGGCCCACCTGGCCTTACTCCACTCCGGCATCTCGCGAGCGAGCCTCTCCCTCAGCCTATCAATTTCCACAATCACATCCTCCAGAACCTTTTCCAACTCTACGATCTCCCTCAAAGTCTTACGCTCAAATTCCTTCTCCTTCCAACGCCAAAAGTAACTCATCTGGAACAAGTGCAAATTCTTCTCCGTGAGATCCTGTCGCTCTAGTTGAATTTTGGCGTGAGCCGAAATGGTAGCCCTCCCTCCGTTGCCGTAGATCGTGTCGGTAGAAGCGAAACCAGGGAGACGGATTAGGCCGGTTCTCTCCTGGAGGCGTTCCCAGTAAGAGTTGATTAGCTCTATAATGCAGCCACGAGTGATGAGGAGACGGCGGAGAAGGTAATGAGGGCTCTCAACGATGGTGGAGAGGAGCAGAGAATCATCTCCGTCTTGAGCCTCGATGAGTGCAGGAGACAATCTCTCGGCCTGGTGCCCCTGAAGTTCGAAGGAATTTGGAGTCATAGCTTTGCCGACACCTTCTCCGTCCTCTAGGCGATTGCACATCTTCAGGATAGTCCGATCGTAGTGCTTGGACGTAGTGCTTGGTCGTTGAGCTGGAAGCAGAGCTGGGCTTTGGTGAGATTTTCTCCGAAAAGCTGCTGCTGTCAATCTTTACTATTCTAGCCAGATGGTTCCATCGAAGCTAAGGAGGGCGGCGAGGCCAGTAGAATATATTCTGAGATGCCATGAGGCAGCATAGCCAGTATCGCGAAAACTTTCAAATTGAGGACGACATACTCATGGCGCCAAGCTTTGTAACCAAAGCTTAATCTTCAGCGCGCAAGATGTAAGTGAATAGCAAAATGCTCAAGAAGCTGAAGGAGGCAGCGGGCGAGAACGGCGAGGAGGACACTCCGGCGAAGCCACCAGCCAAGACTCCAAAGGTAAGCATCTTCCCTTAGCTTGAGACTCACTCCGGACTGACGCGACAGCAGAAGCGCGGTGCCAAAGCTGCCGTCGAAGGCGAGGAGAACGGCGACGAAGCCACTCCAAAGCCCAAGAAGCAGAGAGTCACCAAGAAGAAGACTCCCGCCAAGGTCACGGCTGCCGCTGACGACGACGAGGAGGTCGAGAGCGAGACGCCGGTCGCCGAGGAGAAGGTCAAGGCTGAGGCCGAGGACGAGGAGGCCAACGCGGAGATGACTTGAGGGTGGGCAGCATCTTGCTTGCTTTCTTGCATTGCATCTGTGATGGTGTTGAGCCCGCTCACATGATGGCTGGCAGGTTGGGAGACTTGGTGGCGCTCTGCGAGTGACCCTCCAACATCCTCACTTACGACGACTAACGACTTCTACGCTGCACGATGACACGCGACGATGCAGCATCGCCGCGCAGGCAGAGCAGACTATAGCACGTAGTTCTGCTCACGAATCGAAAATGATGAATTGATGGATTTGAAGTGCATGTACATGTACCTCGCGTGATGGAGTGGATGCACCTGTACAGAAGTGACGTCGAACCCCTGGAAGGCGCGCGGTGTTGGTGGTGTTGCGGACTCGGCGCGGGAGTGAGACAAACACTTTGATGACCCGCCGCCGCCGCCGTCGCTGTGCATATGCTGCGACGACTTTTCCACGCCGACAGTCACGCCTCTCGTTTCTATATGTTCCATGGTCGAGTCTTGGCCAGGCTGCCTGCGACAACGAACCTCCTCAGCAAACACTGCGCCTCTCCCTCTTTGCTGCACCACGCGTCCCGCCGAGCCATCACCACCGCGTCCACTGCCACCACCACCCCGTCACTCTCTTCCAGACCACTCCGCACCGGCGCACCGACAAGCAGCAGTTCTGTAGCACCCTCACTTCTGCCACGCGCTAGACACATATCTGTACAGCACAACCGCATCTCCCTGCAGTCAATCTTTCGCCGATTCAGCACCATGGACCATGCTTCGCCCAAGCGCAAGCAGCCCCCGGCCGGCAATGATTCCTCGCGGCCCACGAAACAGGCCCGACGGCCTTCACAATCTCTGCAGATGGAAAATGGTGGAAAGAAGATCGAGAACGGTGTCACAGCTTCAGCAGCAGATACACCCAACGGGCACGTGTCTCCTCAGCACTCAGTCGATGAGGACGCCATGAGTATGATACCAGCCTCGGGGCCAGATACTGCAGAATGGCAAGCCACGATCGAGAAAGTGGTCAGCAATGTCGTCAGCATCCACTTCTGCCAGACCTGTTCGTTCGACACAGACAGCGCCATCTCGAGTGAGGCCACCGGGTTCGTTGTCGATGCGGAGCGCGGATACATTCTCACCAACCGTCACGTTGTCGGCGCTGGCCCGTTCTGGGGTTATGTCATATTCGACAACCACGAGGAATGCGACGTGTTTCCTGTCTACCGCGACCCAGTACACGATTTCGGCATCTTGCGCTTTGATCCCAAAAAGATTCGCTACATCAAGTTGAGCTCGCTGGAACTGAGACCAGACCTCGCAAAAGTCGGCGCTGAGATCAGAGTTGTGGGTAACGATGCGGGAGAGAAGCTGAGTATTCTGTCTGGAGTCATTTCTAGATTGGATAGGAATGCTCCGGAGTACGGCGAGGGCTACAGCGATTTCAACACAAACTACATTCAGGCTGCCGCTGCAGCAAGTGGAGGGTCTTCGGGATCGCCTGTGGTCAACATTGATGGACATGCAGTCGCGCTACAGGCAGGAGGGAGATCAGACGGCGCCGCAACAGACTACTTTTTGCCTCTGGATCGACCGCTACGTGCGCTTCAGTGCATTCGAGAGGGAAAGCATGTGGATCGAGGGACGATTCAGACACAGTGGATACTAAAGCCTTTTGACGAATGTCGACGGCTTGGGCTCACTCCGGAGTGGGAAAGCAAGGTGCGAGCAGAGTTTCCCAAGGAGACGGGCATGCTTGTAGCAGAAGTCGTGCTGCCTAAGGGACCAGCAGACGGCAAGCTAGAGGAGGGCGATGTTCTTCTCAAAGTCAATGACAGTCTCCTCACGCAGTTCGTAAGGTTGGACGCTGTTCTTGACGATAGCGTTGGCGGCAAGGTCAAGTTATTGATTCAAAGAGGCGGCAAGGACATGGAGGTCGAGATTAATGTTGGCGATCTTCACCTCATTACTCCAGATCGCTTCGTATCAGTCGCTGGTGCTGCATTTCACAACTTGTCTTACCAGCAGGCAAGACTATACGCGATCGCGATAGAGGGAGCTGGCGTATACTGCTGCGAAGCTGCAGGTTCTTTCAGATTCGAAGGCTCCGAATACGGGTGGCTGATACAGTCCATCGACCACAAGCCCACGCCTGACCTGGACACTTTCGTTGAGGTCATGAAGGGAATACCGGACCGCAGCAGAGTGGTAGTCACCTACAAGCATTTACGTGATATGCATACACTCAACACGAGCATCATGTTTGTCGATCGCCATTGGAGCAAGAACATGCGCATGGCTGTCCGAAACGACGAGAGCGGCCTTTGGGACTTCACAGACCTGGCCGAGCCTATACCACCTACAGCCCCCGTCCCGAGGAAGGGCAACTTCATCACTATGGCTGGCGCGCAGCATAAGGCTGCGGTAGACATCATCAAGTCTTTCGTGCGGGTATCTGTCACTTTACCGCTGAAGCTCGATGGCTTTCCGAAGGCTCGCAAGATTGGATTCGGTCTGGTTATTGATGCAGAGAAGGGTCTGGTCGTGATTTCACGTGCGATCGTGCCCTACGACATGTGCGACATTTCAGTCACTATCGCAGATTCGATCATTGTAGAGGGCAAAGTCGTTTTCTTGCACCCACTGCAGAACTATACGGTCATTCAATATGATCCGAAGCTCGTACAGGCGGATGTGCGAACTGCCAAATTGGCCACCGAGCAGATCAAGCAGGGAGAGTCGACGATATTCTTCGGGTTCAACCAGAACCTACGGCCCGTAGTTGCAAAGACCACCGTGACGGACATCACGACTGTGGCCATTCCCGCAAGCGCCTCGACTCCTCGTTACCGTGCTGTCAATCTGGATGCGATCACTGTAGACACATCGCTCAGTGCGCAATGCGGCAGCGGTGTCTTGATCAGCGAAGACGGCACTGTGCAGGCTCTTTGGCTCACGTACCTTGGCGAGCGCACAGGCCACAGCGGCAAAGACATCGAGTACCATCTCGGTTTCTCTACGCCGGGTCTGCTCCCGGTGATCGACGAGGTGCGAACAGGCAAGAATCCACAACTCAACATCCTGAACCTCGAAACACAGACAATCCAAATGTCTCAAGCCCGCATCATGGGCGTGCCAGAAGAATGGATCGATCGGGTAGAACGCGAAGACCCCGAACGTCACCAACTCTTCATGGTTCGCAAAGTCGACGCCGACGAATCTATCAAACCCGGTGAATCCTCCCTCCTCGAGGGCGACATCATCCTCACACTCAATGACCAACTCATCACCCGCGTCACAAACATGGACCTAATGTACACCAATCCTTCCCTCAAAGCCCTCATCATCCGCAAACAACAACAACTCTCCCTCACAATCCCCACAGTCCCCACCCAAGAACTGGAAACCCACCACATCCTCGTCTTCTGCGGCGCAGTCCTCCATCGCCCTCACCACGCCGTCCGCCAACAAATCTCAAAAATCCACTCAGACATCTACGTCTCAGCTCGTTTCCGTGGCTCCCCATCATACGCCTACGGCCTCGCCCCAACAAATTTCATCCTCGCAGTCAACGCCACACCAGTCAATACTCTTCCAGAACTCCTCCAAGAAGTCAACAAAATCCCCGACAACACATATTTCCGCCTCAAAGTCATGACATTCGATAATGTCCCCTGGGTGGCGACGATGAAGAAGAACGAGCATTATTTCCCCACAATGGAATTCGTCAAGGACCCGAACGAACGGGAAGGATGGAAGAGGATCATGTATGAGAATGGGAAGAAGAAGGTCGGAAAGGGGGAGATTTTGCCTGAGGTGCTCGAGGAAGGCATTGGTGCGGCAGAGGATATGGAAGAGGGGAGTAAAAGCTGATGATGTGGTTTGATGCGAAGAGGGGCGTGATGAGGTTGTACAAAAGGAAAAGAAAGTGATAGATGGCTAATTTTTGGCAATGGCATAGATACAGCAGAATCTATTCCTGAGAAACCCATGACACTGCCACCATTGGATGTGCGCCAAATGTGAAATGGGTAAGACATGGTCACTTGAAGCACAGGACGTCGCGAGAAGCGATGAGAGGGTGGCTAGGTGCGGACAGCAAAATGGAAACTCGCAAGTGACGACACTGTTGCTCTCTCGCCGCGACCTTGATCATGCGACTATCCCGCTTCGCGAGACCGGGTGCCTTGGATACGCCGCAGAAATGCTGAGTCACGAGGAGGTGAGGAAGTACTTCAGCCCACGAGCGAAGCATGCCATCTTGATCACGTTTTCCAAGAAATTGAGAATCATGTCTCTCTGCTTCTATAGCTCTTACCAATTTTGGCTGCAAGGTTACCCGTGTTGCCTTTGAAGATCTTAAATTAATTTATGGAGGAAGGAAACTAACGACTAACTTCTCCATTTCAATAACACAATATTGTTTTGGCATGAAATGCATATACGTTGGCTTCGAAGCTCAAGGGAGCACAGGGAAACAGTAAAGCGAGCACGAAGATTGATCGAGACGAAGATGTCATTAGGTTGAGGTATCTTCGGTAAAGTACCGCGGCATGGTCAGGTATCAAAGCGCTCAAAGTCCGGCATTAACAGCACCACCCGTTCCTCCAACAATCCCAGCGACGGCAGGAATTGGCCTCGCATTGCCTAGCCCCTTCTCCTCGCCGATGTTCGCCGCGTGTGCCGCATCGTCTGGGCTTTTCGTGAGGCAGCGTCTGCGGATCCAAAATAGGGACAGAGGAAAGACGAAAGCGAGCAGTACCGCGACTATCAGCTCGATGTCCTTTTCCTTGGCACTCTTCGGGTGTTCTTCGTCCACCTCTGGTCCTTTCTCTGCTTCTATTGCTTTCTCCGGCTCTGGCGCCGTCGGGCGCTCTGGCGCCTCTGACACTGTCAGGTTCTCAGAGTGACGTGCTGTTTTTGGTGTTAGCGTCGTCTGCATGAAGGAATTGTGTGCGAGACTCACCGACGTGAGGCAGCTGCTTCGGAGCGGCGAGTGCAAGCGCGGCGCACGCGAGGGCACACGCGAGGAGTGTGATGGCCTTCATGGTGAGGAGTGATCTGCCGACAAATGATGGAGAAGCAGCGTCGAAGATGTGAATACCAGACAAGCTGTGTGATGTTGATGCTGGGTCTGGGGATGTCGATGTTGATGTCTGCGATGTCGAGAGAGAAAGTCAAGAAAGCGTCAAGAAGAGCGCAACAAGACGCAGTGGCAGTGCTCAGGTGGTTGTCAAGCAAGTGCATCGAAAGCAACTGCATGTCCTGTCTGCAAGGTAAGAATCAGTCATATATCAGCAGGAACATTGCAACCCAAGACAGAAGTAGCAAGTGAGGACAAGAAATGGAAAGCGCGTTCTTGAGAAAAAGGTTTGCGTTGGCATCACCTACGGATGCATGCTCTCACTCTCACTTCCACTTCTCACCACAATCTCTCTCTATCTAGAAATCTGTCGCTCGACGTTTACAAATGCGCTATGGGTTCTGCCAAATGGTGGTGGTAGTGTTAGGTCAATCAATGGGTGGGTGGACAAGCAAGCCAGCCGTCTTTCTTTCTCCGCATAAATTCCAGCTTCGGAGCGCCTGCCCATCGAAGACATTCAATGTAATTGCGGGGAAGGAAGGCAGGCCGTTGCCGTGGTATTTCTCAGTCGCGTCGTAACGGCGTCGTCGTCACTGCTTTAAGTTCTTTTCAGTCGTCGCTCAGAAGCCAGTGGGGACAGGAGCGGCAGTCGCAGTTGGGGTAGGAGCCGAGTAGACAGGCTCCTGAACACCCCAGTGAGGTTTGAAGCCGCCGTGACGAGCGCCACCGAATTGCTTGGCTTGAGGTTGTTGAGGCTCGTCGTATGAAGACCAGGAGCCGCCGGTTGGGGCAGGGAGGCCGCTGCTGGCTGTGCCGGTTGGGAGGGCAAAGCCTTGACGCTTGACCATTTGCTCGTCGCGCTGCTTGACGAAGACGCCGGGCTTCCAGGGGTCTTGACGCTTCTTGTGTTGCGGGTGTGCGTCGCGCTTGGCAATGTTGTTGTTGTTCTCTGTTGTATCAAGCGAGGGAACTCCTGTTGGCAGTGGGAGGCTGGTTGGGAAGGCTGTGCCTGTGGGGAGGACGGCAGGTTGTGTGCCGGTTGGAGCTGGCCATTGAGTTGGGAATACGCCCTCGTTTGGACCAGGTGAGAGATTGGGGAATTGGGGTGCTGATGGCTCGTTCTCGCTCTGTCGAGCCACCTTCATCCACGAGGGGAGGTGAAAAGGCAGAGCAGCGGCGGAGGTGGCGAACAGCGCAAGCGAGGCTGCGCTCAATGTGTTGATTTGAACCATCTTGGGAGAGAGTGTGGGTTTGCTTCCGGCCTTGCGTAGCGAGTGACAAGGTTTAAAGGAGTGTCGTCGACCAGGACGATGTAAATTCGATGGTCTATTAGATGGGCGTGCTGGACGCTGAGAAACGAAGAGAAGGTGAATTGGGTGTTTGTGAAAAGAAAACCAGGTCGACGCTCTGTCCCTCGTACGTGAGAGTAAAGTAGCGTCCCTGACTCCATAGAGTCCGGCCGCTCAACGTGACGATCTTGCATAGTCTAAACCTACCTTGCCTTCGCCTCGTGAGAGTCGACAGCGATGTGGTTCGCACCACGGTCATTCCAGACGGGGCTCGACGAGTGACGGAGAAGACGAGCCATAGTCTAACGCTTGAGATAAATGGACGCCGAGAGGTGATAGGCTAGGTGACTTGGTCGATCGCGCAATGTTGAGACATGCCATTCAGGTACTGTCGCGCCAGTGTGCGGAATCATATCGGTCCCTGGGACAGTCATCGTCACTGTCCATAGCCTCACCACGTAGATTGCGATAGAAGTCCGCTCTCATTCGCAGGCGCATTGTGACATTGGAACCTATACTGATCCCTGTCCCAGGCACGGATGTGTAGTGCTGCTCTGTGGGCGACGGCTTCGGGAGAAGTCTGGAGATAACAGGGTCAGCGCGAACAAGGCCCACAGCCAATCAATGGAGAAATTGTGCGATTGCTTCTACCAAACGTCACCAGTAAAAGCCGATCGCTCTCATCGCATTCGAATCAAGCCGCATAGCGATAGGCATCGTCGCGCAAGCGAAGGTGAAGTTGGGAGTCGGTCAAAAAGCAATAGCAGGGATCCTCCTTCGACCCGCTTTTGATGCTTCTCGCCCGTGGGAAAAGATCGCTTTCCGTCGAACAGCAGACAAGAATCCGGAGACGTTCCCGGCGCAAGCTGAAACGCAGTCGTCGCGTCTCCTTGCTCCCAAATGATGACATTTCGCGATTGGACCATGCTCTCAAAAGCCGGCCTCACGGCCGCATCGACATCAGGGAAGAATGTGTGCTGAACATGCGCCGTCCTGGCTAGTACCTAGTTCCGCTCTCTACCAGAAACGAAAGAGCGATCTGCAATACTGAATATGGTCAAATCTCCATTGACAATGAGCACCACTCCTTCCGCCGTGGTGTGCGCCAAGCTCACTCCTGTATCGAGTCGCGACCAGCGTGCGAATAGTTAAAGGAGGGATGCTTGCGTTCTTCGCTGTCCGGGCGGTCGTTGGTGTTCCAGTCAAAAACACCGAGAGTCTGGGATTTGAACATCGATTCGTTTCACTCGAGGCAGGATTCTTCGTACTGCTTACTCTCCAGATCTTCCAGGCCAAGAACAGAGCTGTGCGCGCTGCGAGTTGCGCTGACAAGATGTAAGCACTCCTTCCAGTCAACGTCAAAATCTGCATGCCGTGAAAAGGCTGTCATAAAATGTGTCTCATTGACTTCGTAGAAATGCCTTATGTACAATACATAGTAATAACATCGCTCCAAGGAACGCTTCGCTATTGCTGAAATAGTTGATGTGCCCGCTGCATCATCTAAACCGGATATCATTACACGCAGCCAAGAATGGCTTCCTCTAAAATCCTTTGAAAGGATCCATTCCATCCTCATCAAAGACGTATCCCGCCCGTCGTTTGTCAACAGTTGACTGAGATAAGTTGCTGCTTCGACGAGGACGACGCGCGCCACCGATGACTGGAGGTGGTGCAGGCACATAGAGGACGCCATCGCGAACGTTGGGGTCGACAAATGCCTCCATGCGAACTGTTCCCACTGCCTCGAAGAAGTTCTGATGAACAGGGCTAGCAAACGATTCTCGACGACTGCCGCTCTTGGTGGACATGCTGGGCCGGAAAGATGAGCCATTCGTTGAGCGGTAGTAGTTCCCGGACGAGGCGGAGGATGGCACGCCCCCAGAGGAAATGCTTCGGAAGCCAGGATTAGTATTGCTGCGGTTTCTCTGGTGGCGGGTAGTGCTGATATACAAGCGCGGAACTGCTGGGAAGTCGGCGCTTCCTGGTTCGAGACCGACACCCGCAAGGTCGGAAGAGTAGGTTTCATCAGGATGAGATTGAACTTTGTGAAGTTCTGCCTTCTTGCCTTTCGTGATACGAATGGAGTCTCGGACATTTGACCTGCCAATCGATGGTGAACGATGTCGTTTGATATCGACACCATCAGCTTCTGCATGCGGCGTTGGAGGAACAGGAAGCGCCTGCGTGGGCATTGGCGGGATCTGGTTTGGAAGTGTTGATTCGCGGGCCAGAAATGTGAGAGCTGCCATCCACAAACCATGGCGTTCTTCAGTGGTAGCAGTGAACTTTAGCGCGCGTTGTGGCGTGAGGATCAGAATGGATCGCCCCCACGCGGACGGAAGCTCTGCATTCTTGGGCAAGGGACAGATATGGCACGATGAAGGATTGGGTTCTCTCGCTGACTGTCGTGCTGGCTGATGGCACCATCATCAAGACCAAGCAAAGGCCGAGAAAGAGCAGTGCGGGATATGACCTCACCCGTATGTTCATCGGATCTGAAGGCACTCTGGGCCTCGTAACGGAAGCTGTTCTCAAGGTAACCCCCAAGCCACAGAGCACCAATGTGGCGGTGTGCACATTCCCTTCCGTCCGTTCTGCCGCAGACTGTGTCTTCCGAGTGGTGGGTGCTGGCGTCCCCATTGCGGCCATCGAGATCCTGGACGACGTACAGATGTGGTGCATCAACCAGGCTGGACAAACTTCACGCCTGTGGAAAGAGGTACCAACATTATTCTTCAAGTTCGCTGGCACTCCAACAAGCGTGAAAGAGCACATTACCATTGTCAAGGACCTGGCCAAAAAGTCTGGTAGCAAGACATTTGAGTTCGCGAGGTCTCCAGAGGAACAAGCAGAGCTGTGGTCCGCGCGGAAAGAAGCTTTATGGAGTGTCATGGCTCAAAAGAAGAACGATGGCGATCATGTCTGGACCACCGATGTAGCAGTTCCAATTTCTCGCTTACCACAGATCATTGAAGAGACCAAAGAGGACATTTCAAAGTCAGGTCTCATCGGCTCCATCGTCGGACACGTTGGGGATGGCAATTTCCACGCCATCATCCTATACAACGACAAAGAGCACGAGATTGCAGAGGAAGTGGTCCACAAAATGGTCAAGCGTGCCATCGAGCTGGAAGGCACCGCAACAGGTGAACATGGAGTCGGACTCGTCAAGCGCGATTACCTGCAGCATGAAATCGGTATTGAGGCTGTGGATCTGATGCGAAAGGTAGGTTGGAAACTTCCCGTGCACCACCACTTACATGCATTGCAATGCGAACCAAAGGCTAACCATTCTACGCGCCAATCACAGATGAAACAATCTTTCGATCCACTATGCTTGCTGAACTGCGACAAGATTGTCCGCATCCAGCAGCCAAAGGCAGGTGAGGTCGCCGAGTGGTAGAAGAAGAGAGGACGCACTAGTGCGGCGTATACATATGCCGGTGTCTAGGCTGGCTGACCCACGCGCGAGTCATGCACATTGTACATACATACTTGTATACTGTAGGCGGAGCATCTGCGGTGCCAGTGCCAAACAGAAGGTAAACTCATCATGGCCACGCGCTCAATGCTTTGCCAGATGAGAAAAGTTCGTGCAGCTGTGAGCTGTGGCGTCCGCCTTCCAGGA
>JAASLG010001717.1:0-13604 GCA_013365235.1 Cercospora sesami
CAGACGTGCCCCCGCTTACCGAGAAGCGCAATGTCTTCAACACCAACACACATGGCGAGGCTCAAGAAGTCCCTTCGCCATCGTCAGAGACGGGCAATGAGAAGGATCTCGACAAAGTGGGCCACACTTACGTGGGCGAGATGGAAGAGGTCGACTTCGAGAAGCCGGGTCAAGAAGCGCCCGAGGCCGATCCATTCACGCCTTTCGACGACCTTCCGGAAGAGCGACACTACATCGTCACCATCCGCGCCGTCCTCGTGGGTGTTGTCTGCGGTGCTCTCGTGAACGCCTCCAACGTCTACCTCGGATTGAAGACGGGATGGACTTTCGGCGCGTCTCTGTTCGGCGCCATCATTGGTTTCGCCGTGCTCAAGTATGTCGTCCTCACACCCTCTGCATATCTGACAAAATCGCTAACTGACGCAGGCCTCTGGGGCGCAAGCTGGGAGAGAATATCCCAATCCTCGGCGGTGAATTTGGTCCTCGCGAGAACAACATCGTCCAGACCGCTGCGACGGCCGCAGGTGGTTTAAGCAGTGTCTTCATCTCTGGTATCCCAGCTCTCTACCAACTCGGATTGCTGGAGACTCCAAAGGAGGATTTCCCACGCCTGATCACCTTGACTCTGGTCGGTGGCTACTTTGGTTTCCTGATGTCGACTCCTCTCCGCAAGTTCTTCATCATTTACGTGGCGAGAGAACTGCGACTCATCTTCCCAACACCATCTGCCACCGCCATGACGATCCGAGCCATGCACATGGCCGCGACAGGTGAAGCCATTGCCAAAATGAAGATGCGAGCTCTTTCTATCGCATTCTCCGTCGCTATCGTGCTGCGTGTTGTGTCCCAATATTGCATTGGTATCCTCTGGGATTGGCACATCTTTACCTGGTTCTTCATCTGGGGCAACTACAACAACGCTGCCATCAACGTCGAGAACTGGGGCTGGATGATCGAGTGGACTCCAGCCTTCATTGGCGCTGGTATGCTTGTCGGTCTAAACACCGCCATCTCCTTCTATGCCGGTTCGATCATCGCTTGGGGTATCATCGGACCAACTCTTGTTCACTACAACGTTGCATTCGGTCTGCCGGCTGCTGAAGAGGGATCGAAATGGGAGGGATACGTCTCATTCGCTTCGTTGGGAACAGCAGCATCCACCAAGGATACTCCATCGCCTCGTTTCTGGCTCCTCTGGCCTGGTGTCCTGCTCATGATCGTTGTCTCCTTCGTCGAGCTCGGTCTTCAATACAAGGTCTTCTTTCACGTCTCCAAGGCCGTCTACCGCGGAACCTGCTCTGGTATCAACAGTGCCCGCATTGCTCTTGGTCGCGGTTCCAGCGCGTCTCTGGAGCGCAAGGGTGCTCAAAAGCAGGATGATCTCGTCAAAGACTTTGCGGAAGACAACGAGCTGGTCAAGTGGTGGATGTGGCTTCCCGCACTCATCGTCGTCATCATCCTCACCTGCGTGGTCATGGGCGTGCAGTTCGACATGCCTGTTGGCATGTCACTGCTGTCGATCTTCCTGGCTTTCTTCTTCTCTCTACTGGCAGTCCAGTGCGCTGGTGTCACTGACATCACTCCATTGACTGCAGCATCGAAGGCTTCGCAGATCGTCCTTGGTGGCGCCACCAAGGGCGAGGGCTGGGAAGTCGAGCACGCTCAGCGACTGAACCTGCTCGGTGGTTCCCTTGCCTCCATTGGTGCCAACCAAGCATCCGATCTTGTCGGCGACTTCCGTGTTGGTTTCTTGCTCAAGACCTCGCCTAAGCAGCAATGGGTCGCCCAAGGTCTCGGTACGATTGTTGCAGTCTTCTTGGCTCCAGCCCTCTTCATGCTCTTCGCGAAGGCCTACCCATGCATTCTGGACATCAACGCCGAGACCTGTCCATTCAGTGCTCCATCCGTCTCCGCTTGGAGGGCTGTTGCCGTGGCCATGACCGATCCAGAATTCCCAGTGCCAACCAGCAGTGGTATCTTTGCCATCATCTTCTCCATCTTTGGTGCCGTCATGATCATCATCCGTCATTACGCCTACCGCGGAACATGGGAGAAGTACCGTGTCTACCACCCCAACATGATGTGCATTGGTCTTGCATTTGTGTAAGTTTTCTTAGCTCTCGTGCTGCGTATGAGCAATTGCTAACAGCGTCCACAGCCTGCCACAAACTTACTACGGTTTGGCCATGATTATCGGAGCTCTGCCATGTTACTACTGGGCCAAGCGCAACCCACAGAGCTTCGACATTTACGGGTACGCAATCGCTGCCGGTCTCATTGCTGGCGAGGGTATCGGAGGTGTCATCAACGCCATCTTCCAGGTCGCGGGCATCGCCGGACCAGACCCATACGGCACGAACATCGCGTGTCCGAACGACGCTTGCTAGTCGTGTCACTGCTGAGTGGGCGATATTGCAATGAGCGCTTCGTGTATTAATCATATCAGACGACTGACGATGTCATGATGAAGGAGAGGGTTTACAGATGACTCTCACTTATGGCTTGTAGATAATACCCCATCCCTTCGATGCGAATGCTACAGCTTCAACTGTCCACAAAGTCTCCGTCTCTTCTCCCTTTGCAGCCTTGATGCCTCGTTATCGCGCAGGCCTGATGCGATTTGGGGGCTGATAGAGGGTTCCTGCTGTCAAAATGCGGGAAGCCCATGCAAAAAAGGGTCTGGCGAACGAAACGACATGCCAGGCAGCGAAGAATATGAGTCCCTGAGCAGCAGACGTCCCATTAGACTTATAGCCCTGTTTGCCCTCCATTCGAAGGATGCGATTCCGAACACCGAAGGCGGGTGAAGCCACGCGTCCCGTCTCACAAGTGACTGGGACGAACTCCGCGACAAAGCGGTATGCGGCAGCCTAAAACGCGCTGATCGTTGCAAAAGAAAGTGAATTCCGAGCTGTTGTGTTTAGCGGTGTCGAAAAACAGCAATCGGAGTTGACCACCGATTCACTGCGAGCGAGCTGAGCTAACTACACATGGCGGACTCGCGGTCAACAAAATTGGACAGCGTGCCTTGGCGAATTTCGGACGCGATGCCGCTGCTACTGTAGTGGGACGCAGAAGTGAAGACCGTTGTGCTGTGCTGTGCCTGGAAGGTTACCATGGAGCGCTGTGCTCCGTAGCGTTTGTGGCCATGGAATTGCTGGGAATGGAAATGGCGGGCAAGGACATGCCCGTTTGTTGGAAGAGTCTTTTGACTTCGCGTGGTTCGCTCCGCGAAGGTTGCTGCTGCTTTGGGGTGGCCGTGGACGACTCCAGCGACAAGGGAGAGGATGTTGGCGGCTCTCATCTTACCACTGGCTTCGGACAGCCAGTCAGCAAGTCAGGCGTGTACGATGAATCGGGAGTCATCACATCGCGGACGACTGGAGTTCACAGGAAGTGGGTGTCTGGGCTGCGAGCTGAGCTGAGCTGAGCTGAGCTGAGACGGTGTTCTACGCAGCCATCCATGAGAAAGGGCGATGTTCCTGAGAGAGCTGTCTGACAAGCACGGCCAAGCACTTGAATGACTAAGACAATATCTTGGCACGCGACTCATGCCATTGCTTCCCTTGTCTCTCCCCACCTGTATACGATGACTTCTATTTCCATCTTCCCATCCACCACACTCAACAAGAGGGGCAAGTGACGCGGTCACCGCGTGTTCTCAAACTTAAGATGCCGTTGCTACGCGACGGTCTCGATCGGCATGCTGGCTCACCGATCACAGCCCTGGACACTTTCTCTCAACCTCTTCCAGGGCAGAAAGGCTGCCAAAAATTGCACGCATACCAGCCTGGGGAGACTGGTCAAAGTGAACGACTAAGTTTTGGATGACCAGCAATTGCGGAGAGAACATTGCCACATGCGCACTGGAAATGCAATTTCCTCGCTTATCGTCCAGGTACAGGGCTCAAGTTTTCAATGCGAAGCAAAACTTAGACAGCTTCTCCCTGCTTGTAAATACCGACCTCACCTTGAGCACAGAGCTGCGAAGCACAAGCCATAGTCCCCACGGTATGACTGAATGCGCGTGCTGAGGCCTAGCGGTGGCCAGCCATTCGCGCACAGGTCAAATTTTCGAGAAACAAGAAATGAAAATGCGCTCTCAAGTGGACTGAACGGACAAGCCGGCACGAGAAAAGGTTTTGGCTGAGATATGACCTCGCTCGAAGCCTTGCTTACCAGGCCCCCGATGCGCTCCCTATGCCTGCGTGGTCTTCTGTCTTCACGGGAGAAAGAATGGAAATATTGATTCTCGTAGAATTTGCCCGTCGTGGAAGGAGACGCCCCCTTTCGGACTCACTTGTGGTTAAGCATAGCACTGCTCGGAGAAGCTCTCATATTGATGACTGTTTGGTAGCAGGCATCACGATGACAAGAAAGGCGAAGGGATAGGAAGCGCGCCATGCTCTGTGATTGGGAAAGCTTGTCCTTCTCTCAAGAAGAGCACATTCGGAAAACCATCGTCGGATACCCGCGGATCCCGTATGCCAGAAGCTTTCTCGCGGTCTAGATGAAGCACCAGTCGCCGATCTGCAGGTTTTCAAGCCGCAAGGCGGCCGCGGACCTACCACCACAGGGCCTCGCCGAGTCTGTTTGCCGTCCATGCACGCAAGGTGGGTAAAGCGAAATGACTTACATGCCCATGGGGGCATGCCACGATTAGGGCCAGCAAGTTGCTGTCTAGGTAGGCAGGGAAAGATACGAAGATGGGCTCCCGATGAAAGCTTCCTTCTGGATATAAAAGACTGACTGACTGCCTGCTCAACCTTCTCCATCAGCATCAATACTCAGCCAGCCTCTCGTTCAAAGCATCACTCATCCAAACATCAAAATGCAGTTCAAGAACATTGTCGCCTCCATCGCGGCTTTCGCCGTCGCTGGCGTAGTTGCCTCTCCAGTCGTGAGCATCTTTCCATTGTACTCGCCCTGCTAGTCACGACTAACCAGCCTCACTTAGGACGTCGCCGCTCGCGCCGAGCAAGCCCCATCTAAGCAAGAGATCATGGATTCAGCTGCCAAGGCCACAGTCGCGCACATGTCCGACACCATCAGCGAGGCTGACATTGCACAAATCCAGAAGGCCACCAAAGATTTCGGCGACTGTTGGCTTCCACAATGTCATGTCCCTCAATTCCCAGTTGGTGCACCTTGCCCAGTGGATCTGCGATACTACTTGTACTGTTCCCAGAACTATCCTGCTTTCTTCCCTCTCTGGCAAAACACCTTCCCTACCGTCCAGAACCAAATTTGCGGTGGAGGCCTCAACATTTTTGGCTGCTCTAACATCCTGAGCAACATCAACCTCGACATTCTTTAAGTGGTGTCACCTCGAAAGCAGACTATGGAGGGTCGTACCATGGAGGAGTGCGTGGACAGGAGGTGTGGAGCGTGGAAGGTGATGGTAACTCGGGAGGGATAGAATTGGATTTTTCGAACGCGCATAATATCGATAATACACTCTGCTGTTGATCTTCATAGCGTGTTGCAGCGCATATTGATAACCCACAAACGCAATGAGTTTCTTTGTGTGGACACTGGTACTCTGATGCTTTCTCATCTGTTTCATTGCGCTCCTAAGTCACAGCCTCCATTTCAATTTTCGCATGCAGGTTGTCAACAAGCCCCTTTGGCTAGGATCGTAAATACCAAAAGGACCCATATAGCTTCCTTGTGTGCCTTGCGACGCACTTTGCCTGTTCTATATTCCAACATCTTTGCCATCGTCCCCAGGCTACATTGCGCAACGCACTCGATGTCCAGAGATTCAACATCAGTGGTCCCAAAACGCTGACTTGTACATTCTGGCACTTTTGAAGGATGCTTCGCCACTCTCGGTCTAACTCGTTCCCATGCACCTACATTGCATTTCCACGAACTCCGCCCGGCTTGAAACGTGATCTCATCACGTCCAAAGAGCAGACCATGGAGCGGAAAGGTTCTGACGAGCATCGGCATGTAAATGGATGCAGGTAAAAGCCAGAAAAGCGTTGATCAAAATAGACAAAGGACAAACAGATATAATCTTTCTCGCACTGACTAGTTGTGGTATATATATTGCGGGCATCGCTGTCGTCGTCGTAGTAGTCGAGGGGGTATATCGGGTTCTCGACAAGACAACGAAAAAAAGCAATAACAAGGAAAAGCCACTTGCGGATAGTGAAAAAGCGAAACCGGAAAAATTGCTAGTATGCACACACACAGACAAGATTCGCCCTTCCCTCTCTTTCATGAAAGCTGTGGCGTGTCCGTCTCCTTTACATCATGGAGCAGCTCGCAGCAGACGACTTGTCGCCTTTGACGTTCTTGACTTGTAATGCCACGCGTGCGGCCTCTGTGAAGGCTTCGTTAACGCCTCGATTCTTCATGGCGGAGCATTCTGTGCAAAGTTGTTAGCGATCGACCTCATTCCCATCTGAATACCATCTGAATATCCAACTCACCAAGATATCTCAACGCCTTGATCTTCTCCGCAACAGCGAGTCCGGCTTTATAATCGATCAATTCCTTCTTTCCCTCTCTTGCTGGGGCTGCCCCATCATCATCCTCGTCTTTTGCCTCCCGCAGATCGCACTTGAGCGCAACGAGCACTAGTCTCACGCCAGGGCAGTTCTCAGCAATTTCTCCTACCCATTTGCTTTCCACGTTCTCTAATGAATCGGGCGAATCGACGCTGAAGCAGAGCATGATGGCGTGGGTGTCATCGTACGAGAGCGATCGGAGTCGGTCGAATTCTTCTTGCCCGGCGGTATCCCATAAGGAGAGTTCGACGTGGACGTTGTCGATGAAGATGTCGTGGACGTAGTTCTCGAAGACGGTGGGTTCGCTGGAGGAGGATCGCGCGCGTCAGCCCATGTGTAGCGCAGAAGGGAGGGAGCAGTCATACTATACTGTTGGGAAATATCCTCTCGTGAAGACGTTAAGCAATGAAGTCTTTCCGCAAGCACCGTCGCCTCTGCGCAGAGAATCAGCCAATCTATTCTGGGATACTCGTCGTAGGAATGCGCCACGCGCGTGCCATCATTCCGTGTCTGTCATGAGGGATTGTTCTCCACGTACAGCAATACCAGCTTGCGCTGCACCGTCTTCGTCCCGCCGCACAATGGCATCGTGATGGCAAATGTCTCGGCTGCGCGCAGGGCGGAGTTTCACGTCTTTCTTCCTCTGCCACAAATGCGAATGGCTCTTCTCTTGCTTTCGATGGCGAATCTGCTGGCCGAATCGACTACTCTGATCGCGCTACGCTTGCGCCGGCCGCAATCTCGCAATGCCTTCCCTCGAGCTGCAGCTCAAGCCGCGAAACAGCCGTTGCGCGGGCCCCTGCTTGTTGGCGAACGCGCGGTGCGAATGATGTCGTCGAGTGGGCGGGTGACGGTTGATGATGTCCTCGCGAGGATATGTGTTGCTTGGTCGTCGTTGGGGACGTATATGTTCTCGTTGCAATGGATGGTGATGCGGTACAACAACCAGGCGCGGCTAGCTTGGCCGAAAGAAGCCGTCGTGCAATGCGCTGTACAACACGCGAGTTGGCTGGCTGTCAAAGAACCCGGATTTCTGGCTGGTCGAAGTGGCCTTTAGTGAGAAGGTACGTAGCTCAGCCTAGCCAGCAAGCAACCAAGATGCAAGCACGCCCGTCTTGTACTTTCCACACACCACGACGCAATGAGCCGGTCGTAGACTGTCGCGCCGAGGTCAATACTCCGAAAGCGCCACACCACCTGGCTATTCCACTCTACCGCAAAAAACGATGAAAGCACACAATTCGAATGAGATGAATCTCCAGTTGACAGAAAAGCAGAAGAGTGAGATGAATCAAAAAGATCAGCCACCAGAGTATGTGATGAGTAGCGGTCCCGTTGGGTACAGTTTCAGCCGCCAAAACGGCGGAACCACCAACAGCGGCATCTCACTCGCATGCTATATAGACTTCCCAGAGCTCAACCTTCCTCATCTGGGCCATCTCGTCCCGATGTCCCGAAGAACTCGCCATCTCACTTCGTGTTCATGGCCACGCGGGCCGTGAATCTGGATCCAAGATCCCATGGGGGAGAACCCACTCCAGCTCCTCCCATCGGTGGAGCCTGCTGAACGTTGCGCCTGCAGAACAGGCGAAGCCGAAATGGGGAGGAGCACAAGCACGATTCTGTACGGAACGTGTTCTGGAAGCAATTCATATGAGCAGAGGCTGATGGCGGGCGTAAGTTCGAATTTCTGGTTGGAAGAATATCTGCATGTGCTGCATGAAATAGCGAATCTCAATCATCGCCATTGCTGCGTCCACCTCCGCCTAGTCTTCTACCCAGATCGACATTTTCCGCATCGCGTCGAACGTTGCTGATGAACTTGCCTCGCTCAGAACGTTTGCGATCATCTTCCTCGCGCTGTCGAGCCTCCTTCTCTTCCAGCTTCGTTAGACGTGTCTTGCGCTCGGACTCGAGCTCTGTAGCATTCGACTGCATTGCGGCGAGTTTGCGAGCACGCTCGGCTTCCTTATCGGCCTCATTCTTCGACTGGTCCTCTGGCGGCGACCGATATGGCTTGTCATTTCGCGGCCGAGCATACGATGGAGAAGGCCGTCGACGCTCGTCTCGTCGGGGCCGTTCTTCGCGATCATGGCGTTGATACGGAGAGCGAGAGCGCGACCTTGAGTCTGACCGGGAACCAGAACGACGTGGGCTGGGGTATGACCTACGCCTATCCTTGCGGTCTCCGTCGCTCCTCCTTCGTGTCGGAGAGCGCGATCGCGAAGCACTGTAGTCTCGTCCTCTGTGCGACTTCGATTTGCGCTCATGTCTGTCCCGGTCGTCTCTCCGTCTCGAATATGGCGATCTCGACCGCGATTTTGAGCGCGAGTCGTCTCGCCTGTGGCGATGCGATCGATGCCTGTGCGACCTGCGCTCGTCCTCGTACTCGTCGCTGTGTCTCCTCCGTTTACTCCTGTGGCCATCGTCGTCCTCGTCCCGGTGTCGATGCCTGTGACTTCGATGTTTGTGCCTTCTCTCTTTGCTTTTGCTGCCCTCGTCTTCGTCTTCCTTCCCGGCAGCCTTCATCAACATTTTACGCCGCACGGGATCGGCCATCATGGCTTCATATGCAGCCTGTTCCTGCTTTTTGATCGCGAGCATGGGGTCGCTGGCAATCTTGCTGGCGATATCTCGCGCACTGCCACCCTTCCCTTCTGCGATCGCGCCAACTTCAGGCGCATCGTTCTTGATTGCATCATTGCCGCTCTTGACCAGCCCATCGAGTCGTCGCTTCCCGAGCAGGTAGCCTTCCATCTCCTCTGTCACACCTCCAGCACCAGGACCTCCTGCGCCTGGTCCATTGTACATCCAGTCCACACGGTCAACACGCTTTTTACCCCCGGCAGCCTCCTGCAATCTTTCGAGTTCTTGAATCGCTCGCTCCTCGGCACGCTCCTTCAGTACTTGGTCCGTCTTCTTGCGCTCTTCCAACGCCTTGAGTTCTTCGTTGTACACCCGCCGCTGATTGGTCATCAGCGCCGGATGCCATGACTTTTTCAAGTTCAGATCGCCACCCATGATTGCGGTGTCGTAAGGGGTTCGCGGGAGGCAGTGAGTGTTGTGGTTGCAGACAGACAGTGAACTTTGTGGCGAGTGAGGAAAGAGAAGTGGCTGTTATCGCATTGCGGATCTACGTCGGGCCGACGCGTGGGGTCGCGTGTCGTCGACGGTCGACCTGCCTGGAGCTCCATTCAATATACTTTAGCCTCATCAGCTTCCACAAACGCATCGCAGCGAACTGCATACAACAACTTCTTGACTGATTTGATCGTCCATTCCTCAGCACATCAGTCTCATCACTCGGGCATTGTCGCGCACCATGTCGGACGACGATGACTTCATGCAGGACTCGGAGGAGGAGAAGTACGTCGGGTCGACGGTACCACTTCACTGGCCTACTCGCTAATAGTTGACAGCTACGATTTCGAGTACGAAGATGACGACGATGCGGATGGCGACGATGGTGATGTCGATGTTGAGAACAAATACTACAACGCAAAGCAGATGAAGGGCGACAATCCGGAAGAGGCGATACAAGAATTCCTGGGTGTTCCTTCGTTGGAGCCAGAGAAGGGCGATTGGGGATTCAAGGGATTGAAGCAGGCGATCAAGCTGGAATTCAAGCTCGGGCGATATGATGATGTGAGCAGGACATGTTCGGATATGACATGGACAGTACGCTGATCGATAATATCAGGCGGTGCAACACTACACGGAACTGTTGACTTACGTCAAATCTGCCGTTACGCGAAACTACTCCGAGAAGTCCATCAACAACATGCTGGATTTCATTGAGAAGAATGCCGAAGACGAAGCCGCCAATGAGTGCATGGAGAAGTTCTACTCCAAAACACTGGAGTCATTCCAGGCTACCAACAACGAGCGGTTATGGCTGTCAACAAACACGAAGCTTGCACGTCTTTGGTTGGCACAGAAGGACTACGCACGGTTGACCGACAAAGTCCGCGAGCTACACAAGGCATGCCAGCGTGAGGACGGCACAGACGATCCGAGCAAAGGCACGTACAGCATGGAGGCCTACGCGTTGGAGATCCAGATGTATGCCGAAACGAGGAACAACAAGCGCTTGAAGGTATGACAGACGGTCCGCGCTCGTAGCGCCTGCAATCAGCTCACACATGTCTCGCAGGGGCTTTATCAGCGCGCGCTTAGAGTCCGGTCCGCCGTGCCGCATCCGAAGATCATGGGCATCATCCGCGAATGTGGTGGCAAGATGCACATGAGTGAAGGTAGTTTGGGATGCAAGGGCCCACGAATTGGCATCCGCTGACCCGTGACTGCAGAGAATTGGAAGGACGCTCAGAGTGACTTCTTCGAGTCCTTCCGAAACTACGATGAAGCTGGCTCGCTGCAGCGCATTCAAGTGCTGAAGTACCTGGTGTTGACGACCATGCTCATGAGGTCTGATATCAATCCCTTCGACTCGCAGGAAACAAAGCCCTATAAGAACGACCCGCGCATTGCAGCCATGACAGAGCTTGTCGATGCATACCAGCGTGACGACATCCATCAGTATGAGACCGTCCTTTCAAAGAACAAGGACCTCCTTGCGGATCCATTCATCGCCGAGAACATTGACGAAGTGACTCGCAACATGCGCACAAAGGCGGTGGTCAAATTAGTGGCGCCATATACTCGGTTCCGCCTCGATTTCATCGCCAAGCGACTAAAGATCTCCATTCCCGAGGTCCAGGACATCGTGGGATTCCTGATCATGGATAAGAAGCTGCGTGGCAAGATCAACCAAGAAGCTGGGACCGTCGAGATCGAGAGTCGCGCAGACGTGGACCGTTTGAACGCCGTGGCGGATTGGACCGCTGCCATTCGCTCGCTTGCCGGCGTCGTACTCAACGAGGGCGATGGTTTCAAGTCTGAGGATGCTGGACTCGGTGGTCAAGCGGGACCCGGTGGAGGGGAAGTTTTCGACGTGATGGCACAATCTTCCAACCGAGTCGGGCAGCACGGTGCACGCCGCAGACCTGGTCGATTTGGTGCTGGGAAATGAACGGGAACACACATTCGAGTGAGACACTCACTCGGATCGTGCGCCACCGCGAAAAGACTGAACAGTCGGCGAGCCCGTGGGCGTGAGAACGATTTCTCAAGACGCCGAATGGGTGCGCAAAAGAGACGGCGACCTCTGTGTGCGCCACGACGCCGACCCTAAGAGGGCGATTTCCTATGATGCCCGGCACAAGGCGCCTTCCGGAGTGCCGTCAGCCGTCATCTCAGCAGCACCATCAGCGCTTCGCCTACGAAACAGAACAGCATGCGATACGAAGGGGGAAGGGGAACAGAACCGCGACCAGGGTGTAAATTGCTGCCACAGCACACACACTCATACCCTATCTATGTATGTTTCGGGATGCACCAGGAGGATGGGCGCCGGTCCCAGCGCAGTGGGTTCGGCTAGAGTAGTAGCTCTGCAGTATCTCGACTCGCTTGTGCGTCAATTGCAAGCAAGCGTCGCCTGCACCCGAGTACATGCTTACATACATAGATTTCTCACGCTAATGGGCGCGGATACTGTAGCCGGCCGCGCGGGAAGCACCTCACGCGAGGCGAGGTTTGTTCTACTTTGTGCTGCTGCGACTACTAGCATGCGATCCATCGTTCAATTCAGTCTCACGGTCTTCGTGCCGTCATCGGTGATCTTTTGTCTTTCAATTATTCCGTCGTTGCTGGATTTGACTCTGTCAACTATCGTGACATGATGCGCTGCAAGGCGAAAGCCAAGATCTCCGATGCGCAAGGGTCAATTGATCCACGTAGATTGTCTCCGTAGGAACGGAGACACTACTTATTACAAAACCGTCGACTTGCAACTTGCGACATTCTTCGCGCTTAGCTCTTGGTCCGCAGCAGCACGTGGAAGTGGTAAGAAGATGCTGGACGCATACGAGTGGACAGGATAAACCCTCCTATTCTCCTTCCTGTGCGGGTCATAATGCACATGTTGTAGCTTCGTCTAGCAGCATTCGGGGAGAAGCCGCTGCCGCCGCACTCACCATTGACGTGTAGTGAGGAAAGAAGAAGACAAGAAGTTCCCTGCACGCAGGGCTGGGCAGAATGTTGCACGCAACGAAGCAAACAGCCGCCGAAGAAGTCCGGATGTGGAGCCCCGGCGGAAAGAGGGGTGGACTGTTCCCTCTTCCTACCACACGAGTTGCTTTCGTTGGCGTTCCTCAAGTGCTTTTCCTGCGCGTGTCCGTTGTGATCCCTTGCTGTTGGGACTGAGGTTCGCGCAGCCATAGGCTGGTGGTCGGCTGGCTGCTTGCTGCTGCTTGCGAAGGAAGGCTAACGCTGCTGGCCCCAGTACCTTGGGGGGTTCCGGTGTTACGGTAGAGGGATTCCACACATATGCAAGCCACGAGTTGCAGAAGTACAGGGAGTGTACTTTTGGTAGTGTAGTGCAGCAGGGGGAGGAGAGGGGATGCGGGATGTGGGTGGGATGCTTGGATGTCTCGTGTTTTTTGTGATGGATCGCATTCTGGACGGAAGTGTTTCCCGGCGCAATAGACCGTTCGCATGTTCAGGACTGCAGCGGAGGAATTCTACAGGAGTGCAGTAGGGTGGAATTGCCCTTCATAGTTTGCGCTAGCGTGCGACTGTCGTCGTTAGATCGAGTCTACAAGATTTTGTGACGATGGAGAAGAAAGAGGATTCCCCGTTCGCTAATCGCCAATCGCTGGATTCTCACGGTTGATCGTCTCCGCTTACCCGCGTGCGATGTGCTCCTTCCAGCTGGACGCCGAGGCTGACAGAGAGCTGGACTGTCACGCAGGACAGCAGTTGGTGACAATGAGACGTTTCATTTGCACGACAAGTGGCACTCGACGGGAATGCCTTTCGAATGCAATAGAAAACAAAGAAGTCGCCGTCTTCGACCCCCAGTGTCGGTGTTCGCTATGTGTGCGACACTGTGCCCCATAGCCCACTTCCCGGAACACATCGAAAGAGGCTCGTGTCGCATGAAGGACAAGAGATGCCCAGTCTCGTTGATCTCACTCTGATGATCGGCTGTTACAGAACGCAATGCTCCCTTGTGGCGTCGACGCCCGC
>JAASLG010001720.1:0-14912 GCA_013365235.1 Cercospora sesami
TCATCGCATCCGCGAGCTTATCCAAGAACACGAATCACGTTCAGACTTTACTCGACGAGCTTGGCGATAAGGTCGTAGGAGTACGCTATGGAATGCGACCACATACGTTATGGTCCGAAATCCTGGAAGTCACGATTGATGCTAGGGAGAAGAAGGCTGATGTCCTGGTAACTGTGGGAGCTGGCAGTTTGACTGATGGGGCGAAAATCATTGCTCTTGTAAGTCCTCTCTTTCCCGTCCTGGTACGATGACATCGAAGCGAAGCGAATCGCAATGGATTCAACGTGTCAACTCATGCATGGGATAATGCATAGGCCCTCGCAAACGACGCCTCCACATTCTCCGATCTCGAAAAACTCCACTCAGGCAAAGACTGGTCGACCCAGCGTCCAGATCTCAAAGTCCCAAATGTACCAATAATCTCCGTCCCAACTTCCCTCTCAGGCGGAGAATACTCTTTCCTTGGCGGCGGAACCCACGATACCTCACAAACGAAATTCGGCTTCGGACATCCAACCAAAGGGCCCGCGTTAGTAATCCTCGATGCGGAATTAACCTCCACCACACCCGAACACATCTGGCTTCAGTCCGGTGTTCGAGCAGTAGATCATTGTGTTGAAGGACTTTGTTCCCTAAGCGAAAAGGTCTCAACAGAAAGTGATGAGTCCGCTACGAGGGGATTGAAATTACTCGTGAAAGGGTTGTTGAAATGCAAAGCGGACCCAAAGGACCTTGTGGCTAGACATGAGTGTCAAATGGGTGTGATAGATGCAATGGGAGTTGTATTCCAATTTGGCGTGCCCATGGGAGCTTCGCATGGGATTGGACATCAGCTGGGTCCTATGGGTGTGGGGCATGGGGAGACGAGTTGTGTGCTATTGCCTGCTGTTTGTCAGTTCAATGCTACAGTCAATGAAGAACGGCAAGAGAAAGTCAAAGAAACATTTTGGGAAGACGAAGAGGCACGGAAGTTGTTTGAACAGAAAGGATTGAAGAAGGAAGAAGCGGATTTGGGGACTTTGTTGGATTGTTTCATTTCAGCTTTAGGTATGCCGAGGAGTTTGAAGGCTGTGGGAGTAGAAGGAGAAGAGAAGATGGAAATGTTGGCGAGGAATGCTTTGACAGATCATTGGTGTGAGACGGATCCGAGGCCGTTGAAGACGGAGGAGGATGTGAGGGCGATTTTGGAGATGGTGAAGGGGTAAGGCATTGTAGTCGTAGTGGTGGCAGGTAGTATTTGGAAAAAGCAAACCACATGCATACATAGTCTTGAGCTTTGGCGGTCAAAGAGAGAATTTTATCCAGTCTCCCCAATTGGTCGAATCGACAATGTCGACGCGGCAATCTGTTGATCTGCGGACGTCGGAATCAAGGAAGTTCAAACTCCAGGACGCTGGCTATCCGGTTCCCGAATGCGGGTAACAAATTGTGTGCTTCGGTGAAGATCCGGTGGCTTCATCCGGTAGACGATGGTACTTGAGTCATATGAGCATGTGTATGGTTTCTTCACGGTGGCTGCAACAGGTGAAGTCTTGTTTGCGTTCATGTCATCCCTGGTATTGCCGGCTTACCAAGCAATCAACCTGGTGCATCTGCGTGTTGGTATTCCAACAGGAGACAGAGTCCCTGACGGTTTCTCAGTGTTGAGTTGGACAGCCTACCGATTCGTCTTCTTGCAATGACCTCTTCAATTCTGTGTGCAGTACCTGTCTCGTCCCATTATCGGATACACCGCGGCGGACGCGGGTCTTGGCCTTTCATCTCCGCTATGCTGTGATGACTCTTGCTAACTCCTGCTCCTCCACATGGCCAGCCACAATTGACCGTCCGAGTTCCAAGACGTTGAATCCTCCTCAATGTCGTGTGCCAATGTGGAGGGCGTATTGAAGCATCGGGGCATGATGAAAATTCGAGAAAGCTGCCCCGTGAGTTTGCACAAGAGGCGTATGGCTTGGTCTTGTGCTGTGCTTGTGTGCGGATCGGCGGCAGAGGCGCCGAAGTGGCGCCATTGATGTGGAGCTTGCAAATATCTTGGCGCGTTCTCCGCTCCCCACGGGTCTTCCTGGACGTCACCTCGCCCATTCCGGCTTCAAAGTGGGTTTTCCGACTGGTGGTGGTCTGATCTTCCAACGTCTTCCGCTTGCAGAATCATCCATACGCTTGAAGGAACTATGGAGAGCATCTCTGGACCACTCGCACGGTGGACGAAGTTGTCCCGAATGGCGAGAAGTTGCTCCTCTGGAACATCGCCCAGCATCAGCAACAAAACCGCCGCTAGACCTGTTCCTGGTCATTTCCTCCACATCCCGGACGA
This sequence comes from Cercospora sesami, assembly GCA_013365235.1. Classification (NCBI taxonomy): domain Eukaryota; kingdom Fungi; phylum Ascomycota; class Dothideomycetes; order Mycosphaerellales; family Mycosphaerellaceae; genus Cercospora; species Cercospora sesami. The sequence continues at coordinate 2,315 of JAASLG010001720.1, forward strand.
CTAGCGCTGCACTCCCCGCAATCGTGTCTCTCGGCTGAACGAATTGCCTGCAGAGCCCGCCAGGCCACGAGAGTTCAGAGCCGAAAAGGAAAACCTCGTGGCGCCGTGCGAGCTATATTAGACTGCCGCCCAGCGCCCTCTACCTATTCCGCCAGGCACTGACTTGTCCGCTGCAGAGCTTCATCAGTCGTCATGCGTTCTGCTCTGGGATTCGCCTTTTCCGCCCTCAGTGGCGTGGCATTGGCACAGACAGGTGAGCTTCCTCGCGAACGACTCTGCCTGAAACAATACTGACTCTTCGCAGGTCTGAAGGCCGAGGGAACAAACTTCACCTTGACTGGTGATGGCATGTCCTACCTCTTCCACGTCGATCCGAGGTCAGGCGAAGTGGTAGGCGACCACTTTGGAGGTACTGTCACGGAGTTCGTGCCTCCGGCGCCCATCAGCACTCAAGGCTGGCACGATGGACTCGCTCTCGTCAAACGGGAATTCCCAGATGTTGGACGCAGCGATGTCCGACTCCCTGCCATCCATATTCGCCACGCTGATGGCAACACTGTCACGGCATTCGCATACCAGTCTCACGAGGTCATCGAAGGCAAGCCGGCACTTCCGGGACTCCCTGCCACATTTGGAAACGCCAGCGACGTCTCGACTGTCAAGGTGACTCTCTACGACAACTACTCCGACGTCACCGCCGTGCTCTCGTACTCCATCTTCCCTCGCTACAACGCCATCGCACGAAGCTTCCAGATTCACAACAATGGTACCGAGGACATCGTCATTGAGCGTGCGGCATCATTCAGCGTTGATCTGCCAAACCTTGATCTAAACATGGTCGAGCTGCAGGGTGACTGGTCGCACGAGATGAACAAGGTCATTCGCAAAGTGCAGTATGGCGAGACCGGCTTCCGCAGCACCGAAGGCTACTCGTCGCACCTTCACAACCCATTCTTCGCACTCATTGACCCAACTACCACAGAGTCAACGGGAGAGGCATGGGGCTTCAACTTGGTCTACACCGGTAGTTTCGCCGCCACCGCTGAGCGATTCTCTCACGGCTACGTTCGCGTATTGCTTGGACTCAACGAGCTGCACAGCACCTTGTCCGTCGCTCCAGGCGAGACCTTCACGTCTCCCGAAGCTGTGGCCGTCTACTCTTCCGAAGGACTGGGAGGCATGAGCAGGAGCTTCCACAGCCTCTACCGCAACCACTTGTCGAGATCACACTTCACTCACGAGACACGTCCTATCCTCCTGAACTCGTGGGAGGGCTTGGGCTTCGGCTACAACGACACCTCCATGGTCAGGCTGGCTGGAGAAGCAGAGGCTCTCGGTGTCAAGCTCTTCGTCAACGACGATGGATGGTTCGGCACGGACTTCCCTCGTAACAACGACACTCTTGGTCTTGGAGACTGGACCCCCAACCCAGCCAAGTTCCCCAATGGTCTCGGTCCGTATGTCGCGGCAGTGAACAACATCACGACGGAGGGAACTGATGCTTCTCCGATGAAGTTTGGTCTCTGGGTCGAGCCGGAGATGATCAATCCAAACTCTACCTTGTACCGCGAGCACCCAGAATGGGTCATGAAGTCTGGACAACACAAGCAAACCTTGACCAGAAGTCAGCTGGTGTTGAACGTCGCCCTTCCTGAGGTGCAAGATTTCATCATCAACTTCGTCTCTGACTTGATCGACAATGCCAACGTTGAATACATCAAGTGGGACAACAACCGTGCTATCCACGAGATGCCAAGCCCATCTACCGACCATAAGTACATCCTCGGCTTGTACCACATCATTGACACCCTCACCACCAAATATCCACAAGTTCTTTGGGAAGGCTGCGCTTCCGGTGGTGGTCGCTTCGACGCTGGTCTGCTTCACTACTGGCCTCAATCGTGGACCTCTGATAACACGGACGGCTCTGACCGCTTGACGATCCAGATGGGCACTTCGCTCGCCTACCCTCCATCCGCCATGGGATGCCACGTTTCCAAAGTGCCAAACGGATTAAATGGCCGCAACATTTCAATCGAGTATCGTGCGCACGTCGCCCTCATGTGCGGCTCCTTCGGTTTCGAACTCAACCCACACGAGCTCACGCCTGAGGAGACTTCCGCCATTCCAGGAATCATGGAGGTCGCCAACCGCATCGGCCCGATCGTCATCTCTGGAGATTTCTACCGCCTTCGTCTCCCAGAAGAGAGCAACTGGCCCGCAGTACAGTTTGTTTCCGCAAACGAGTCCACTGCTGTCGTCTTTGCTTTCCAGCAAACCAACGCCATCAAGCCGGCTCCTCCGCCACTCAGATTGCAGGGTCTCGACCCAGAAGCGAGGTACTGGAACGATTATGACAACTCAACGTACTCGGGCCAGACGTATATGAATGGAGGATTGAATTTGGACTTCCCTCAAAGAGACTACCAGAGTATGATGGTTTGGCTGTACAAGCAGTGATTGAATGCATGGAAGGTATCGTCATGCGAGATGTGTGACGAGAACAAAATTTCGGATAGAATCTAATGAATAATGATCATTGGTCTCGACCAGAACGTTGATGTCACGATGAGTGTTTCACTTCAATATCTGTCGAGCGCACAAAGCACTGACTTCAACACTCGAGGACAAAAAGGAAACGAGTCGTTAGAATGAGGCAATAGGACAACCGTGGCTACCTCTGAACACAACCCAAGGGTCTGACCGGAATCTGGATACCACAAAAGAGTAACTGACAGGCTCAGCGACCTGCGGCTGCACTAAGAGGGAGTTGCATTCAGAGGTAGCCACGGCCAGAACTCGGAGTGAACCACGGATGGAATTGATGAAACCAGATTGCAGAGCGACTGCCAGAAGTACAACCAATCTCATCGAATCTTGTCCACACATCTAGGACGTGGCTCTTCATTGATGAACATCACCCGGCAGCCACGATCGCCTGAGGCAGGAGTCAGAGCTGGACCAGGCAGCAGTCTCGATCAGGAAGCGGCGTAGGACATGCAGCAAACCTTATTTCGAGCTAGCTCCACTCTTGTATGCCGTCTCTTCCTGCTTCTTCTTCCTCCTCCTCCTCTTCTCCGGACACACTCACATCCATCCATCTTTCGAGTCCAAACTCGACGCATAGCTTCTTCACAACGTGGTTTGTTCTATAATCGGTTCACAGATACGCTCATCTAGCTAACCTTGTTCGAAACAGTGCCCCTGGTGTCGACCAAACCGAGCGCGCCCCACAGCGATGGAGCATCCACGTTCCAGAGCTAAAGCAGGAACTCCAGATGTCTCTCTCGCCGGGCTGGGAAGAGAAATACACGTTGACCGAAGCCTTTGTCAACAAGAAGTGGCACTTTGGCGCATTCGAGAAGTTGCTGCGCAGGACGAACGTGCCGACCAAGCTCTCGAACGACGACGAGCGGAGCTGCGACCGCCTAGGAAGCGTGCCATCTCAGCTCGTTTCTGCTGTTGCCAAGGAGACCAAACCACTCGCTCCCATCGAGCTCCTCCCTGCCGAGCTTCTCAATATCATCCTCGAATATCCCGATCTCGACAAGAAGGACAGAATCGCGCTTGGCTGCTGCTCCACCACGAGCTGGATTTTCGTCAAAGCGCACATCCTCGCCGACTGTAAGCGTAACCGAATCTCCTGGGCCGGCAAATCCCTTATCTGTACTGGAACCTGGCTGTCCGACTTGCCCAGTTCTATCGTGGAGCTCTCTCCTGACTACGTAGAGGAACAGAAGGACTGGAATGCTCGTATGCATGGACACCACGTTGGAGCGAGGTATGGGCCTTGTCCGGCGAGGATGTGGAACTATCGCCAATCGGATGAAAGCGTGGAAGTGGAGCCAGAAAGTGTGGAGGAGGAGTGGATGAGCGCACTTGAGAGTTGGACTTCGCGAATTGGAGAGGATGTGGCTCGAAAAGTGTTGGAAGCGGATCTCAAGCACGCTCTACGAGCCAACAGTGGACTATGGAACGCAGGTTCCACATCCTTCGTTCTCAGAAACCTCACAGCGGGAGTGAAGGTTCTGCTGGACGTCGCTCACCCAAATGGTAGCACAAATTGTGCGCAGGCCGTTGTCAAAGGATATCCAGATGTCAGTCTCGATGCCGGACTACTGACCAGGATCTGCTGGGGCAGGGGTATCCTTCGGAAACGCAAGCATGCGAAGGGACACTGGGCTGGCCATCGCTTCGAGATTCTGCCTGCGGATGTGTCAGAGGGTGAAACAAACTTCGTCGATGTCACGGAAGACTTCATGAAGCACTCTGATGACGCTCTCTGCAGAGGACGAGACTCAACGGGAATGAGGCTCAAGGATTGAAGAAGGGCGCATGATCTAAAGCCGGTGGTGGGAGGTGGTGTTTCTGGACAATTTGCTGCGACCCACTGTCGTCTCAGGCGCAGCCAGTCAGCTTGAAGCCTTCGATTGGGTTTGGAGACAAGGGAGGCTTTCCACGAGTTCTTTGGATAATGGCCATCGAAAGTGGCGTAGCTCGGAAAATGTGGACGCGGGAGTTGGCCACGGTACGTCAGTCTCGGCGACAGAGGAAGACCAACGGCCATCAGAGTTTACATAGCTCTAAAACGAAGAGACGAGCTATAGTAGGCTTGACACTTCTAAATGACAAAAGCACTTTGCTGCTTCCACTTCATAATCTCAATGCCTCTCTCACCCATTCGGGCATGAATAAGTCGCTACAACATAATTTCGCCGACTACAAATGCACTCCCACACGCTCGCTCTGAATGCAAACACCCGCTTGACCCATTCATGAACCATAATCCCATCACTCATATCACCATTAATGCCATCGCAGCACAGTTGTCCCAATCGCTCAATCATCATCGACTTCTACCCACGACATCTCAAACACCACTGCCGATCTCCTCCAAACCACCCTCTTCCGCACTCCCAACTTCCTGCCCCAGATCAGCCGCAGCACCAGTCAACGTCCCATCCAAATCAACAGCAACACCCGTCAACCCCTCAGTCGCACCGCCAAGTCCCTTTGAAGCCGCCAAAGTCTGAAAACCTTTCGCAATTTTATCAAGCTGACGTCTCGCATGCGGGATGGCAGGCAGCGCTGGCAATGACGACGAACCTCCTCCAGCCCCGCTAAGAATACTCCCACCAGCCTTCCCAAGCGTCGACCCAACTTCTTCCAAAGTCTGTTCTTCAGATCCGCCAAGTTCAGATCCTAGATCCGCAGCAGCGCCCGTGGCTTCGCCATCGAGATCAACAAGTGCATCGGTCGTGCTTTCCGTAGCCGAACCAGTTCCCATCGCACTGGAAAGTGTCTGTACGCCTTTGGCGATCTTGTCGAGTTGTCGTCGATGAGGCGGTCCTGCTGGTGGTGGAGGTGGAGGAGGAGCAGGGTTGCCGCCACCGGATCCGCCAGAAGCTGGTGTATCATCGCCAGCAAGACCATCGAGCAAGTTCTCAACGCCGTAGCCGACGCCATTGTCGGTGCTGGAAAGGACAGAATTGCAAGCGGCACCTTCACCGGCGAGTTGGCGTCGGTGACGATGGCCGGCTTTGGCGCCTGAGATCATGCTGGCGAGGTTGTTGAGTGCGTTCTCAGTACCCTGCGTTTGGAAATATCAGTATGGACTTATGACGGGCGAGAGATCTTGTTGCTGTGGTGGGCAGCAATGACGAGAGAAGTTGTGACTTCGATGCAGAGGAGATAGATATTGGGCGGTCAACTTACATATCCAACTCCATTGTCTGTGGAAGAAAAGACAGAATCGCAAGCTGCGCCTTCACCTGCAAGCTGAGGGATTGGGGCTCCGAGTACGTTGCTGGCGACAATGCAGGCCGCGAGGCCTAGGGAGAAAAGCATGTCGTTGAATGCCGAAGGGAAGTGGATTGATGCAAGTATAGCTAGCCAATTGAAGGCGCTGCTAGGGACTTCTGAGAGACTGGGACTGATGTGCTGGTGATGAGTGGTGGTGAGCTGAACGAGACACTTTCCAACGACTGTTTCGACGACTTTATGATCGACTCATTGTGAATGATGCCATTGCCTACTGCCCCAAAGTCGTCACCGCCGCTCACAGTATGAGCCACCCAAACAGCACAAGCATATGTGAGGTCGGCGAACATGCGAGATCGACGTAGATGGCGGAGGAATTTCGTCCCGAAGCGGTGTTGATCTGTTTATCCTCCATGTGCTGAGCACGTGTGGCTGATCATTCAAGGGCTTGTCGAGGGGCTAGGCAAGCTGTACCGAATCTTTTGATAACAGTGTGTTGTCCATAATGAGCAGTGATCGGAGGCAGGCAGAGAGCCTTTTTTTTCATACGGCAGAAGCATGAGGTCAATGATCGACAATGGAAGTAGCTATTCGGGAAAATGAAGAGGTCGAAGGGTCGACAGAGTTCGTGCAGTCGACTTCGTGGCGTTGAGGGGCTCTATTGACGTCTGTCGAGCTGTCGGGCCAATGTCAAGCAGTCTGCCAATCGGTGTCGTCAGGGTAGAAGTGCTGAAAGGCAGAAGGAACGTCGAGAGCAGAGAGTTCAATGCTTACGTGTCACAAGCCTCATGCCGTGTCGGTAGTCAAAAGCTTATCAGCCAAGACTGCAGCCTTTGACGACGAGGCGTCCCTAGGCGTCCTGAGAGACCATCCACAGTCTCTCAGCTCTCCATCAGCGCGCAGAGAATGCCAGAAGCGACGAGTCAAGCTTTACCGAAGCTCTGAAAAAGTCTTCACCTCTTTGTGATCGGCAGTGCTGCATAGAGCTTTGATCCCGGCCACGGCGAACGGAACCGAGTTGCCACATGCTTCGACAGTTTGCGAACGAACTCCAGCTCCATTGATGGAAAGAGATCAGCCGCGAAACGCGTGGATTGCTTTTGCTTCCTCTTCAGCGTATGCGCCATGAGGCACGCGGCTGGGAAACTGTTCCCGCGGTCCGGGAGACGAGTCGCAGATGTACGATGTCGCACGAGGGTCGCAGTATGTGCCGGATGGCCAAGGAAACCCAGTGCGCTACCATGCCTCCTTGCACCTTCTGCATTCGATAGCTGCCAGTCAACGATCGACCGCGGTCCGCGACCTCATGTGCTAAGCTCCTGAGGAGAATCTGCGACCAGGCCAATCGATGTCAGGGCGCATGATGACGACTGATAAGATCGCATTTTGGTCATGGTCGTCGCCAAGCGAACCCGGGAGACTTGTAGTTCAGCTCGAATAGCCCTACTGCATCAGGACGAAGATCAAGTAGCTGTCTGTGCAGGCATTTAATAGGACGCGAAGCAGAGTTGTCAGAAATCGAAGCAAGCATAGTACATGCGTGAGCAGTGCGGTACGTCGAAGATTTGTGTTTGGGATATTGTACGTGACTCAATTCGAGAAGTCGAGTCCCAGCTCCAGATGTTCAATGCTCACGCAACGCTGCACTCTCGACACCTTCCCAACCCAAGGTTTCGCCAGACACGATGCCGCGTACAAAGCTTTGCCCAACCAGACGCACAGCTCCTTCCTGACCATGAATTTTGCGCACAATGAAAGGTAGATCGCCTCCACGCAGCACAACGACCAGATCTCCAGTCCCCACGGTAGGTGGGACTATTCCGCGCAACTTCTCGGTCTCCATTATTAGGAATTTCCAGCCTTTGAGAACATCTGCTACCAAGACGCTTCACGATTTCTTCGAGCGGGCAGTCGGATTTGGGCTCAAAAGCTGCCAGTTTCCCATCTGATGCGATACTGAGCAGCGAAAAGAACTTGTCTCGATTGAGTGCTGACTTTGTGTGCCGAAATGTCTCAAACGGACGCAGCAGTTGCCAACGCTTCTGCATGTACTCCTATTCGCGGTGTTGTGCAAGTTTGAGGACGGGTTGTACAGAAGAACAGTCCCAGCCGTATCTCACTCACGCTCTTTGTATTGCTTCAGTCGCGCGGAAGACATGGTTCCGGCTGATTCTATGCTTGTCCCATACCATGACGACGGTGGGAGCAACGACAACTTCCTCGACCACCCATGCTCTTCTGAACCACGAACGAATTGTGCCAGAATATCAGTCCGAACGAAGTCTGAAAGTGGTGGCATTCCGGTCTTTTGCCAGGAGGGTGGCAAGATCGGTCGGTCCTCATATTCGCCTACTCCTTCATTTTCGTATGGAAGGTGCAACAATATCGCACGAATGGCCGCAGCGCCTCGTACAATGTTGTTTTCATTGCCCAAATGAGCATAAGTGTATGAAGCTCCCTAGAGGATCTCGGCAAGGTTTGGTTTTTTTGCACGGTCTTTGCTCGATTATCTTCTTGATTGATGAAATTTGCATCCATCTGGATCTGGTCCTTGTCCGACTCATCTCGCAAAGCTCTGGGTGCCTTTCGAAGAGACAATCGAATACGAAGCTTCCATCAGGCGTGGTCAAAGCTACCCTCAAATGGAATGGAACATAGTCTCGACCTCGCCGACGAAGCTACTGTTTTAGTGCTGACAATATGAAGGACGAACTGGTGTTCAGTGGCGATAGTACTGCCTTGGCGCCCGCACTAAGCCAGTGACACCCTGTCGCAGTGCCATTTCCAGTCTTAGACCCCATGATTGATTTATAAAATTCTCTTGATTAGTGCTGATTTCGTGTTCAGAAAGAGATGTCAGATTGGCTGCAGAAGGGCGCTATCGATCGAGCCTCGGCTGGTACTGGTAACTGTACATAGGGCTAAACTAAGGCGACGGGAGAAATATCCCTGCATCACGTTCACCTAACCTGTATAGAGCTTGGCGCATACATCTTGGTCGCAGAATATATTAGACATGCTGCCACCCTTTCAACGACGAGGCGCCACTCCAGCCATCTCATTCACTCAAGATCTATTCCATTGCAACACTCCATCCCATCCGAGCAGTCCAGTTGCCGCCACCGCCAAGTACACAAAATGCAGATTCCCCTTAGCCCGTCCACGGCAGTGGTCATTATGCTGGCCGCTTTCGCACCCAGCACACAAGCCGCCGTCAAACACGACATGGCAATCATCGCATTCAGAGGTGCCTCCTTAGGCGATTGCGAGTACTCCCTTTTACACGAGAATTCCCTCGGCGGGAACCAAGTCATTTCGAGCAAATTCCGAGGTCGTCGAGCGATTTGCACCAACGACGGGGCGAACGGCTGCGATGCTTCTCTCATTGGGTGGAAGGCAACACAGTGCGTTGAGCGCATCGATGTTTATTACAATGACGGAAAGGCACCAGACACGACTCAAGTTTTCGTCAACAGCCATGGGCTCTGTCAGTACCGGGCTTATAGCGACAATGCTGGGGGCCAAGTGAATCGCTTTGATGCTTGCTTTTGTTCGGACGTTGGCGTCCACGATAACTGTTAGCAATGGAGTGGTACGCAGGATGGGCGGTCCGATGAGGCGAGGATAGCAGACTGCTGAGCCCGAGATTCTTTTGATTTTGATATTTTTGAGAGGGATGTAGTCCGCTTGCGAATCCATGCGGGGCTTGCTACCTTTTCAATAGACAGAGGGACCGGTGTCTAGCGGCAGGGTGAGACATTCTTCTGCCTATGCCGTCTATCTTCTATACTCGGAAATCGTTCGAGGCTCTTGCAGGCTGTGCAGAGTCAGTCATCGACATCGTGCCCCTTCTCCTTTGAGGTCGAGCTTTTCTCTTCACCACTTCCCGTCCCAGTAACGAATGTGCCAGGACATCCTGCTTCAAAAATCGCATCGTCATCACGCGCAGTCACGTCTCTGTCACGAGCATTTCGTGGTAGTTGTGCGCACTTGCCTTGGAAAGCTTGAAGGACTAGAGAGCAGTCCGCGCAAGTAGGACGCTGGTGGGAAAGACGATCGGAAGATACAGGAGCGTGCCAGGACAGTGGCCGAGAGTTTCAAAGACAGCAGCATGAGTCAGCAATGCGAGCGTCGCGTCCGTCTGATAGTCCTGACCGAAGGCTTCGCCCGAAAGTTTCCGGCGACATTGCTCACCATACCGTTTAGCAGTCCGATTCGATGCAACACATGCAGTGGGCAATGCGCGGGACTCGGGAGGGCCGTTGAAGGCGGTAAACAGCTCGAATGGCAATAACGCGGGGCAAGATACTGGCTGAATGTGGGGGACCAGTCGCCAGAGTTGGTCGTATTTGTCTCAGAATGGTGGCACGCGGCTTGAGTCGAATATCGGACCTGTCGAGTTGTGCACTACAGCATATGAGCTTTGCATTGAAGCATTGGCCCCAGTTACGGGCACAGTCAGCCTGCCATCCTGCGGGTACGCACCGTGTGAAGGGTACTGTGCTGACGCATCACTGCCATGCAGTCCGCGTTGCGAGGCATATTCATTCTGATACATGGCGGGATCGAGAGGGACGTATCCTGGCAGCGGCTGCTGCTCGACAGACACAGCATTTACAGTTTCTGGCGACTGCTGCGTCTGGTGCTCCTTGACGGCTCGCTCTTTCTCCAAGCCTGACCTCCTCGCGGCCCTCCTCTGCGCTCTCAGACGCCGGTCCGGACCTTCGGGATCCAGCTTCTTGGCGATGACGAACATGCGGTCTCTGCCAGCGACATTGTACTTCTTGCGCATGTAGCGATACAGCTGCTTGTGGCCCATGTTGCGAATCTCCTCGTTCTGGAACTCGAGCTTCAGCAGCTCCTCCACCGTGCTCTCGGCGACGTCCCTGCGGTCAGCATCGACCCGCTTGTAGAGGCCCATGTCCTTGCGCAGCTTCCGGACACGCACGCATGTGACGTCCATGCCATCGGCAGTGAGCAGCGCGGCGATCTCAGCATCCGTCTTGGTGGTCTGGTGGAAGTAGTTCTGCAGGCGCATACGAAGGGCGGGCGTATCCTCGAAGTTGACGCGTCGCGTGCGGAAGCCCCATCGGGCCAGCGCCTTCACGAGCGTGCTGCGGCCGATGTTCAAGTCATGGCTGTCGCGCAGTTCGGCGCAGACCTCAGCCTGGGTGAGGCCGAGGACATCGATGCTGTCGATGATGAAATCTTTGTGGTCGTCGAGCGGCGCCGGTGGTCGCGGCATGGTGGCAGGATGCGAGGGCGGTCGATATGTGTGCAATGGCGGTGTCCGGTATGCGTATGTTGTCAGAAACTGCAGCAGCTGCGGGCAGAGCTGCAGGCGGAAATGAGTCCGTGCCAAGCCTCGCATCGGTACGACTTCCACTCCACAACTCCACTCCCTCTCTTCGACCAGCACGCACCGCCATGACAGACCATTGCCGACGTGTGAGTCTGCTCACGACAGAATTGCGTGGTCGGGAGCCACCTCCTCCGCTCCCTGCATTATCCCGATTCCGCCCATGGCTGCCACGGACCGCGTTCATGCGAGATGCCCGTCGACGCGTTCCTGGCAGTGGTTGGGCTGGTCCGAAAGCATAAGTATCCCCATTTCCACGATGCATCCTTGCCCGTCAAATTTCCTGTCGCCCAGTATACTCCTTGATCATGTTGCTCCTCGCGAACGCCAACCATCTCTGTCCGACTCGCATGCTCCCTCCACGTCTCGACATGCGCCGCCATGGCGACCCAAACCGCCATCAACAAGCGCCTCACGCTCGTCATCAATGCTCCACTCCGCGAGAAGGAGCACAAGAAGTCAAGGTGGACCATCCAATATGAGTTCAAGCTCTGGCGCTTGTACGTCGCGTGCCCAACTATGCCGTGGCACGCAGCAGAACACTGACTGATCGCAGCGGCGCATATCAAGAAGTCCATACATTCGTCGTCGGCCCCGAAGCGGTGCCCTTCACGCTACACACGAATCTCCTGCGAGAACGATGTCCCGCCTTCTTGGATGAGCTGCTTCAGCGCGAAGGGCAAGTGCAGCCCTCGCCTGCCGGCAAGAGAGAGACCTGCCTGCTCGGCGATATCAGCCCGTGCCCCACCGACCGTCCACTGGATCTGCGGACCCTCCGCGTGACACTATTCCGCGTCTTCGCCACTTGGTTGTACACCGGCCAGCTCGTTCTACCAGAGGAATATGCCTCAAAGCCACCACAAGCGACCAGACTGGTGGCCAAGGCACCACACAAAGTCATCGAGGCTGCGGGCACATGGAGAGACGAGGATCTGATCGACCTGTACCTATTCGCGTCGCGGCACGAGCTATGGGAGCTGGCCAATCTTGCCATCACGCGTCTATGGAAACAGAACGACCAATACTGCCGGACCACCGCCTTACCTGCCATTGAGAGGGCGTTCGCGGCAGGTGCTTTTGGATGGGACGACAGTCTGGGTTGCTCCGGCCCGAATCAGAAGCCGTATGTGATGCGCTTGCAAGACTACCTGTTGTTTGAAGGTGCACGTCGACTTGAAGACATCAAAGACTCCTGGCTAGACCTCATGCTGACGACGCATCTCTTCCCACCTCCGTATAATCGAGCACTGCACGCGCGATACCACGAGTCACCGAGAGCCATCCAAAAAAGGCACCACGACATGCCGGAGCCGTTCTGGATGTACGAGCCATGCTACTTTCACTGCCACGAAGAAAAGGAAGAACAAAAGAAGTGCGCTGCTCGCGGTGCATTGTCACTACCGGACTCTCCCAACGTGGTTCCTCGACCCTCACCTGTGGTCAGCCCGACATTTCAGTGAGTGCAGAAGTACGCTGTTG
>JAASLG010001724.1:0-17466 GCA_013365235.1 Cercospora sesami
GTTCCGGGGATAGGATTCCGGAGGGCTGGAGTGAGGAACGGGGAGCTGAAGCACAGGAGATAGAGGCCGATGAAGCAGAGTTCATTGAGTGCGCAGACAATGAAGAGGACGGTCTGCGAAGTCAGGTGTCAGTTTCGATGGGTTGCGAAAGGAGAGAGGTGTGCCAGACTCACCTTATTAGTATAATACAAATGCATAACATAGCTCTTCTTTGCATCGACATTCTTATGGCTCTGACTCTGTCCGCCCATGACCAACGTAGCATACATGTGCATGTAATGGCTGGCGAGATCTAAACTGATCAGGAGCTGAAAAATTACTGAATATGCTGGTTTCGCGGTTGCGAGGAAAACGAGCAGGCAGGTGGTGGTGCAGCGATCGGTGACCATATCGAGTACGGCTCCGAAACGTGTGGATTGTTCGTATTTGCGTGCGGCAATGCCATCTGCGGCGTCGAGAAGGCAGGAGATGGAATAGAGGAAACTGCAGCGGCGTGGGTGCAGTGGCATGAAGTAGAGGGAGGCGATAGCGAGGACGATGCGAGCGTAGCCTGGACGGGTGTCAGTTGTGGGTTGTCTTCGCGGGAGTGTATGGAAGTGATGGTATCGCGCTGGAGGAACTCACCGATCAGATTTGGAATGAAGAGGAAGATATTCTCATCCGTTTGATCATCGTTGTTGTCCACTGTTGTCTGCGGAGCTTTAGGGTGTCCATTCTGTTGCGTAGAGCCATTCAAGTGGCCGTTGCCGTTTGCCCTATGTCGCTCTCTTTCTTGTACTGCGTCGCGAGCCATCTTGTCTGTTTGCTGGAAGTCCAAATATGCCTTCTCCGTATAACCCGCGTTCTGCTGATTCGAACGTCGTGATGTCGCGTCGATGATCAGCGATCAGTTGGTCCCTTATCAGGAGGTTCCAGATGATGGACGTTGCAGTAGCTCCAAAGTCAGCTCCCACGTGCAAGATGTCTGGAAGCTGTAGGCGAGTCTCTGTGCTACCACCGCTGACTGGCGCAAAGAGGGGACAATGCAGATGCAGTGCGGCCTGTCTTCGGGAGATGGCGCGCGCGCGTTCGCTCGGGTCTTATCGCTATCGCGTCCAGTTCCGGTTCGCGCGAATGTGATGCAGCTGCAGGTTCGTCGGAGTCGCGGGTTCGTCGGGGCCGATATAGAAGAGAAGTTTGAAGGAGACAAGTTGCGCAGAAGTGGTCAGGAGAGAAGCGGGAGATGAGTGATGGTGCAAAAGGAGTGTGAGCAGTGGACTAGAAGTGGAGTGAGAAATATCGAGGGAACAGGGATCAGGAGCAGGAGGCTTTCTGTTGCGCTGTCGCCGTTCCTTCCTTCCCAGCTGTTCGCCGGAGCCTTCGGAGGTGCCTTGGCCCGAATGACGATTTGCGCAGCGCTGTGTCTGCCTCAGCTGAACAATGCATAATTCAGGATACTGGGTACATTTGTACAGATTCCTTTCCACAGCATAGAAGCTGTGGAAAACACGCCATTGATTTCAATGCAGCACACAATGCGCCAGCATATGCTAAATGGTGGCCTTCTGCTATACAGACAGTGCCGGGTATCATAAGAAATACAATTTTCAGCTTCGCAGAACTTCTGCTTGCAGCAATCGTTCACTCCCCTTTCGATCTCCTTCATCGCAATCACAACCTCATCCTCGCATCTCTCGCCTTTGCCTCTCTTGCCCCCGCAGCGCGATCCAAGAAAGCCTCCTTTGCCAAAAACCGATTTCCACTCCTCTCATACACATCCAACTCATCTTTCAGACCCTCCTTCTCCACATAGCTCTTCCAATCGTATTGACTCATCTGCATTGTGTTCAACTTTTGTGCACCCTTCTTCGCCTCCAGCCGTTTCTGCTCCATAAGCACATCCAGTCTAGAAGGCGTCCTCAAACGTAGTTTCTCTGGCGCAACACCCTTTACCAGGCCAGTAGGATTTGGCTCGAACATCGATGGCCGACGAAGTGGACGATTCTTCGCCGCAGCATCAGATGCGGAATTCATGTTGCCAGCAGTATCGCCCGTAGCACCAGGATCGTGCCTGTCAGGATCCAATTCCGGATGCTCTTCAAAATACTTCCTGGCCTCTTTGCTATTCCTCGGAACATCCACATCCACATATGTGATCTCTCCCGCATACTGACTCTTCCTCTGAATCCTCACCATCTCCCCTCCGTTCTCTTTCTCATCCCCATCAACATCCATGTCCTCGCCATCTTCCGTTCCACCAAGTCTCTTCGCGACAGGTGGTAAGACAGTTCGGCCAACAGGTATACTGCTCAACTCTGCCCATACCTTATCCACGTCTATGGTTACGGCACCTTCTCGTACGCCACGTTTACGATTCCGCCGTTCCTCTTTCTCTACGGCGCGTTGACGACGCGTTCGTATGAACCCGCCTTCGCCGCCAGAATCCTCTTCATCTTGCGCTGCCTTTTTCCTTCGTTTCGTTTTGCGCTCGCGAATTGTGGCTTCGTCGCCTGAATCGAGGTCTACGTCTGGAGCGGCATCGGATTTGCGTTTTGTGGTGGAGGGCTTCTTTTTGGATGCTCTGGCTGCTTCTTCGTCATCCTCGTCGGACGAGGACTCGGAGTTGTCCTGGTCGTCTTTGGCTTGCTCGGGGTTGAAGTCCTCGTCGGCGTTCTCGTCATATTCCTCTTCTCCAGATTCCTCCGCCCTACGATCAAAATCCTCCATGTCTTCGTCCATGATGAGAGTATGGTTGCGATTGTGTTTGGTGGAAGCTCGAGGGAGATGTGTTCGCCGAAGCCCAGCCCACTGGGATCTCGGCTGATCTTGCCGAATGAGGTCAGTGCTCGGACGAAACTTAAGAGTTGAGAGCCAGCCTTTCTCCGTCCTTCACCTGCTGCAATAACAATACTGTATTTACATTGCTTCGCTTCCGATACGAAGCTCAGAACTATATCTCTCCTTCAAGTCTTGGCCTAGCTCGACCACCATCAACGTGTTCCATATCTGTGTCTAGTCTGGGCGCGGCACGCGCGGAGTCCTGCTCTAATGTTTCCAAGGGAATGCGTATGGCGCTGTACTCGTATACTTACGAGCCCGATATCCTCATCTTTCAGCTTCAAACAAGGCAAGAATGGTACGATACCTCATCATGTTCCAATGTCAGGTCTTGAAGAGTCATACGATGATCCTACTTGTGCTACCAATCTCGGCGGTGTCCAAACGCGCCGAATCTGTGCATGTCCGGTGAATGCTTGCGTGTATCGCCAGCTCCATGCCACCTCAATTATGCGCAATAGCTTTGTTCTAATGCACAGGGTTCGGATGCCACTTCACATTTGTTGAGGATAGCTATGATATAAAAGAGCTCACGTTCCCCGCCTCGACCAGCTGAACACACGACATTCCTTTACACTGATCCACAAATCCTTTAGCATGTCGACTGTTGTTATCACTGGCATAGGCGGCATGGGCTTGGCCATTGCCCGCCGTCTGGGCAGTGGAAGACGCCTGTTACTCGCAGATTACTCTGAAGATGCTCTCAAGAAAGCTGCGACCACATTTGGCGACGCTGGGTTCAATGTCGAGACGAAACAAGTCGACGTCGCAGACGCAGAATCGGTTCGTTCATTTGCAGAGCATGCGAAAGGTTTAGGAAATGTGGAGATCGTTGTGCATACTGCAGGTGAGCTATCACTGAAACTCCATATCAGCTTCGCGCAACACCATTCGCCTCTAACAAAGCTCAGGTATATCGCCCACTGGAGCTCCAGCTTCTCGGATCTACGATGTGAATCTAGTCGGCACCATTCATGTTGTGGACGCATTCAAGGACATCATCGCCCCAGGAGGTTCCATGGTCTGCATGGCTAGCACAGCAGGCCACGTTGAGCTAGGTCTTCCTGCAGAAATTAAGCAACACCTTACTACAGCACCTCCAGCCAAAGTCCTTGATATACCAGCCATTGACCTCGAAAAAGACGGAGGCCAGAAAGCATATTGCATTTCCAAAGTGTCAAATATTCTGCGTGTGAAGGCCGCGTGCATCGAGTACGGGAAGCGAAATGTGCGCATCAATACCATCAGTCCTGGATTCATCTCGACGCCCATGGGACAAGATCTGCTCAAGGGCGAGCTGGCAGGACCGATAACTCAATACATCGAGGCACAGCCTCTCCCACGCAAGGGAACCGAAGAGGATATTGCAGACGCTGTTTCGTTTCTGACGAGCTCCCAGGCCAGCTTCATAACAGGCGCGGATCTGCTTGTCGACGGAGGTGCCACCGCACTACCGAACTCCATGTAGTTTGAATCTAGGAAGAATGGAATGGCTTTTCTCTGTCCATACAACTGTATCGATTCATTGCTCGACTGCGAACCCGGTCACTCCCACGCAAGTCCATCCCGAGAGTCGCAGTTTACATATTCTTCAACAAATACAACATACCCCTCCAATTCTCCTCTCCCGTCGGACGAATCTGATCCGCCGGCAACATGAAGCCAAACTCGCCCTTATCGCGCAGCTCCCATGCATAGCTCAATTCCGCCTTGCTAACATCATACACATAATCCAAACTACCGCCATTGACAGCATAAAGCGTCTGGCAAGTCGGTCCAGTCGTAAAACTCTGTCCATAAACCGCCCCAATAACATCACCCGTCTCCCGTCCCAACCTCACAAGCTTCGCATTATTCGCCGGGAAACTCGAGCAAGTGTATCCATACGGCGACAAGATATAGTTTCCGTACGAGTGCCAATCGATATAGAGCTTAATGCCTTGTGCAGAGGCAATGTTGTTAATTGTGCGTGTGAGGCCTTTTGTTTCGGGCTCAGAGCCAGCTGAGGCGCCACGGTAGGCTTGGTTACAGGGGTTTGTGCTGCTTCCGCCGCTGTTGGTGGACCACTGGTGGGGCCAGTTGCGGTTCACGTCGACGCCGTAGCAGGAGCTGCCACGAGGTGGGAGTTGGCGATTTTTGCGCCAGAGGCGTTCGCGTGTTTGGGAGTAGATGAAGCCGTCGGGGTTGACGAAGGGGTAGATGTAGAACTAAACCGTGTGTCAGCTGATGTTGTGGTGAGGAAAGTATTTGGTGGGGATTGGACTCACATCGTAGGTGTTCAGGAAGTTGACGACATCAGAGTTGCCGCGGTTGAACTCGTTGATCATAGAGTAGGTGATATACTCGAGTGTCATGCCTGTGATCCATTCACGAGCATGGACTTGACCGTGCCAGATGACGGCCTTCTTTGTTCGAGTAGAGTTTGCAACGCCCAACTTCAGGCCAAAGATATCTCGTCCTTCGAGGGAAGTTCCCGAGCTGACCATCTGCGAATGCTGCGGGATAGAAGCTTGCAGGTCTTTCCAGAATTGGACGTGCTCGGCGTAGCTGTGGTAGCTGTTGAACCACGTGCTGTCTGGCAGACCATTGGCTTGCATGCGTCCTGCAAGAAAAGCCGTCAGCTTAAGCTCCCATGGACTCTTGAACAATGGTAGTGAGTGTAAGAAAACTGCTCACCACTCCATCCAGCAACCTCCTGCTCCTTCCTGATAGCCCCAGCGATATCCTTCATCTTCGAACTGTACTGCAGACCCAACTTCTTAAACTTGGCAATCTCAGCTGGCGCCATGGAGATATCAATGTGGTCGTTGTGAACAAGTGCCCATTGATCGTAGTCGATTCCTTCTAGGGCTTTGAGTGTCTCGGCGGTGCTCGATGTGATGTCGACTTTGAAAGCCTCGTAGCCTTCGTAGGTGAGCGGACGGACCTGGCGGGCTTCATTGTCGACTGGCGATGCGAAAGCTCCAAGTGGAAGAAGGAGGAGAGCAAGAGTTTTGGAAAGCATGCTGGGCAAGAATGCTGCTGCACACAGCAGAAAGAATAGAGTCTTGCCGGTTCCAACGAAAAAATGATGCTGAAGCTTCGATGGTGTGGCGAAAGTGAAGAAATATATCATCAACAGTGTCTAGCTCTCTTGTCAGTTGCACCTACCTTTCCCCTCGTTCCTCACCAACCACAGCATGTGCGATCGACTCCAATGCCCTTGCAAGTTCTAGCGTCGCATCTCTCCATGCTCACAGCATGAAACTCACCAGACCAATAAAAGCAGGTGAGCGACAGGTGACAGCAAGCGATAGATCTGCGAGCGGGATCTCTTCCCCAGGAGGAAGTGATCGTAGGATATACGCTTTGCGACGAGGCTTGTCTCCTTCCTATTTGGGCATATCGTCGAGGCTTGGCAGTGTAGCTGCTGGTTACTATAGCTGCGCCGAGGCCGGCTTAAGAACTTTGAGGCGGGGATAGGCGTAGAGATGGACATCTGACATGTTACTGGTTGGAGAGGGAGAAATGATGAAGATCTCGAGCTGTAGGGCGGTGGGTGATTCCGCACTGGTTTTGGAGGGGCATTTTTGTGGCTGAGAGTAGCTGCCGAGAAGTGCTTGTCGTTGGCTGATCTCCATGCATCTCTGCTCCGAGAAGGAGTCCGTGAGATCACGAAGCTTTCGCGCTGCCGAGTTCATGATGGCACAATTTGTAGACCGCTCCGCTTTGCCAACTGCATGCTTCTTCTGCGATCTGTCAAGAGATTCAAGATCAGCCATAAAGCGATTGTGTACACAATGGGAAGAACTGATTGGATGCATGAATCGGTGTGCGGCAACTCGCTATATTTTTTGGTTCAGGCAGGCCCGGCCTATATACATCTGCGAGATGTTAGAAAAGCCATCTTCTAACAGAGGAACGCTTACTTACTGACACAAGGCTTCTCCCAATCAGAAAGCAAACTGCGCATACTTCCGTAAAAGCAATCCTGTAGGATCCTTCTCATGAACATGAGCCCAAGCACCCGCCATATGGATCATGAAGTCTCCTTCCTGCCAAGGCCGATCATCCTGGTGACAATGGATCTCAGTCGGGAAAGCGTTCATCTTGTATTGCTTGACAAATGTCCCCTTGTGCTTCATGTTGTGCAAGTCGTTGGCGTACATGTCCTGTGATAAGTCAGTACTAGATGCAGAATGCACATGGCTTGTGGGGAGCAAACGCACTCGAAGACAGTCCTGCAAACTCCTCTTATTCCCTTCCTCATTTTCCACTTCCTTCTCCTTCCACATCTCCTCAATCCACCCCAGAGACCATTTCGTGGTTCTCAAAAGCAAACTCCCGCTGTTCATAGGCCAACAATCCGGAGTCATGATGATATCAATCTGCGATCTGCGAGATGGATCCTCAATCTCAGTCAATGCATCCTCCACAATACCTTCCAGTTTGACAGAGGAATTGGTAATAATCGAATCATAATCACTCCACCAAATCCACTCATACGAATTCTCTCCATTCAGTTTCCCTCGAATGACCTTCTCCATGGAAGTCAAGCGGGCCCAGTCCTTGTTGTACTTGTGACTCTTCTCAAGATCCCAGATAATGTCGTAACCTTGCTTGGCAGCGTAGCGATTCTTGTTGGCCATTACGAGCCAGTCATAGCTTGTTTCTTTATCGGACATGGAGCCCATGACGAACTTCGAAACTTCGTTGGGCTTCTGAGTAGTTGATCTGCAGGTCATCGGATTCTCTGGAGCTGCGCCCTCGAGCGGAGAGAAATTGAATGCTGGTTCTTCATATTCTTCAGTGTCTACGGATCGTACGCCGAGGTTGTACGCGAGGAATCCTTGGAGGATGAAAGCGACGAGGAGGATGATGCGGCCGCGGTTGATATACCTTGAGCGGCGGTTGTAGTCGCCTTTATCCAGATATGCCATGTTGCTCAATGTTGACGCGTGGAGGTGGTCATTTGGCGCGAGGAGAAGCTGGAGCTCTCAATGCTGGGCCTAGAACGGGAGGAGAGGTGAGACCATGTGGCGCGATCAGCAGCCAGAAATGAGGTTCAAGCCGTGGCTTGCACGTCGGAAGCTGATGCATGAACACGGGTGCCAATATAGCTCGCCTGGATCTTGTGTAACGACACGTACTCGTGGCAGCATTGAGATCCCATACAAGAGCAGTGCCTTGTCTAGAAGATGGAAGAGTCGCTGACCATGCGAGGCTGTATTTCTTGAGATCCTCATTCTGCTGGCGCAATCATGCTTTCAGCATAGAAAGTATCGCAGCAGCAGCAGAAGTGTTGCTATTGGCGATGCAAGCGATCCCCTCGGGTATGGCTTCGGGTAGCTCGTGCGTGCCACCAGAAATGCGGAGGTTCTGGAACGCCCTTATGATAGGTGGATTTCAGTTCCTCTTCGTGTCGAACTGGCCTTTGGAGCCCTTGATTGAGCTGCACCTCGCGTGCATTCTCGCATTCTGGATGGTATCCGCATCTGCATGATTTGGAAGTATGAGAGGAAAGAAATTACAGTATGAGTGAGAACGCCGTAGTCGCCTGACCGCCAAGCCGGCGACAACCGGACTGTCTTGGACTTCATCTGTCTTTCTTATGCACGCAATTGTAGGAAGAGGAATGGAGGACAAGAAAGGGCACCTTATGCTGGTCGTGTCCTTCGATTCCTATCGAATATCGACTGCTGGCATGAGCATGATGCTGCAGTGACCATCTTGCAACCCATGGGAACATCGCAGTCCCAAGTCAATCATCCTCGTCCGCAGATCCTCAACACCTTCCCGCCCAACCTGATGTCAGTGAGCCATGTGCAAGCATATTTCGTGCCGAAGATCACTGAAATCATTCTCTGATATAATCCCTCTCAGCCAAGTACAAATGACCCCCCAGCCCTTCGATCCTTCGAAGGCACGCCTTGTGTATCTCGTCGCGACCTCGGATTGCATTGTTCTTCAGATCGAGTTCTTTCTTGTGGCTCTCATTGGCTTCCTCGAGTACCCGATCCTGTTCCTGTCTAGCATGAAGATGCCCCTCTGCCAACTTCTTGTCCAAGTCCCGACGATATTTGGCTTCCACTTCCTCATCCAGTAGCTCCCGATCAAGTGCCAGCTGGAACAAATTTTTCTCTCGTGATTTCAAGATCCCAATCTCCCGTCGGCTGTCGATGAGTGCACGTGCAAGTATCTCGGAGTCGTTCTGTTCCTCCCGGCGTTCTGAACGGTGTGCTCTGCTTTCAACCTTGAGATTCTGCAGGCGTTCTTTGAGCTGCCCGATCTGATGTTCATAAGAGATATCAAGTCGTGGCGGTTTCTCCGGGCTGGGATCGGCGGATGCCGGCGTGTCCTTCTTGTTTTCTTTGCGACGACTCGCGACACGTTTGAGAGCTGCTTCGGCGTCTACAGAGATCGGGACTGTAGGCTGTTGTGACAGGTACTGGGCGAAAGTGGGCTGTTGTTTGATTGCGGCCTTGTGCTGACGAGCGCGATTGACCCTTTGGACATGATACCATTCGAGAATTATCTTGTTGGCGAGCTCGCTATCAACGCCGTCGTGCATGCGCGTAACGCCTATGGCGCACAGAAAATTGCGCAGAGAGGCTAGTGGCATGCGTAGAGCCTTTTCTTCGTGCTCATCGAGTTGACAGAGCATCCAGATGGGGTTGGGTGTGGGACATTCAGCATCTGCAGGTAAAGCGGGCCGACCGCCGTAAAGCGTGGCGACTGACTCATGAGAAGAGGCCCATGGGTCTAACGGGATGCTGCTTGTCGTCGAAGGATGCAACATTGAGCTAGTTCGAGTATGCACACCCTGGTCGAGAACGGCATTGGGGTGGCTGGATTGTAGTGACTGAGCTGCAGCTTGTGTCGAAGAACGAGAGGGCGGAGCGTGCTGGTTGTTGTTCATCGTGCGCTGAAGTTGGAGAAGGAAGACTTGATGTGTGCTTGCCTGTATGCCGAAGAATCCAAGCTCTGCGCTGAATGGTAGATTTATATGGCATCTATGTTGCGTGCTACGCAAACGATATGTCTCACCAAGATGCAGAGGCGCAGCGAACTGTCTTGCCCGGTCAAAGGAATGTTCGTGTCGCACAATCGTCTAGGACCCGAACGTGTTTGGTAGTAGGTTCGAGCAGGTCGAGAATTCTGTGGTTGGCACAAATTGAATCCAGGAGTTCCAATTGGCGAGTGACTAGGCCTGGTGGAACTATCATCGTTCCCATCCTTGAGGCGTTGGGCAGATCTGTCCGTCAACGATCGATCCATGTTGATGCCGAGAGGCGACTGCGTCCGACATAGATCGTATTCGGCATCTACTGATGTTATACATATATGCACAAAAGTCTGCTCTTTATCAATCTCTACAAGGTTGGGGCATTTTCCGAGCTTGTTGGTTCCGCAGGGAGCACCACCTCTTTCTCAGTAGTCGAAGTCTGACTCGTTGTCTGCTTGTCCTGCCGAAGGGAACCTCTTCGCTGTCGACGTGATTTTGCCAGCGCCTTAGGCCAACGGTGTGTAGGCGTGATCGCTTTGACCTTCAGATCCTGGAGAATTCTTTCTTTAACCTCTTGTAGCACAGCCTGACGATCCTCTTCCTGCTTCTGCTCGGCCGCTTGTGTCTCGACTATCGACCCGCCTTCAGCAACTGGCTCTGCGGCTTCCACCGCCCCTGTCTCCCCTGATCTGAGCGCCGCATCCCAGTTCGCGGACCTGGACCTCCATTGCTGTGCCTTGAAATGCGAAACCTCGTGAACAGCTTCCGCATCAGCTTTAGGTGCCGCATTCCTGACAAAACCCATATTCAAGTGGCTGACGTTCTTGGGCCACATCTCGGCATATTCAGAATCGAGCGCATTTGCCCATTGCACCGCGATGCCTTTAGTGCTGTATGTTGGTCTCTGCACCAGTCGCACATCTCTCTGATGCGCTCTGTACAATGGATTGCGCTTGCTGAATGCTTTGCCCTCGAGTGCTGCGCGGATGGGATCCAACTCCGGTGGGTACGGCTCGATGAATTGCCTGTATTCAAGGACAATTGACTCGCTGGGCGAAGATTTATTGGGATCAGATTTCTGTGCGCCTTCGCCAGCTGCCTCTTTTGCCCTAGCAGCTTCCTCTCGTAAAGCGCTTTCGGTAGCTGCCCTCTCTTTAGCCTTCTTCACGGACTCAGATGCCCACAGCCTCTTCTCTGCTTGGACTCGGACTTTCTGAAGAGCCTCGCGAGTTGTTTGTGCGTTGGTATACTGCTCCTTTCGCTGCTTGGCGGTATTGCTCTTGTCCAGGCTCTTCTTAGTAGCCTCCTTCACCTCGGCCCTGAGTTCATTTATTTGTTTGTCCAGATCTTTGTTGCCACTGCGTTCGAACTCCTTCGCCAAACTTGTGATCTCGTTCAGGATTTGTTCTTTCCTCCGCTTCAGAAGAGCTTCCTTTTGGCTTGCCAGTGATGCACTTCGTTCCTCCTGCCGCACCAGGATTGCAGCTAGATCAGCCACGCTGTTCGCCTTTTGATTCATGACCATCTTGACGCGCAGCTTTTTCTTCTCCCGTTTGATAACATCAAAAACAGTCTCCTTCTTGCTTCCTCCGCGGTTATCCAGCTTGGCCTGCATTTCCTCAATCTGCTTCTCGGTGTATGGCGTTTTGATGGACTCAGGTAGCTCCCAATTGGTCTCGTGTAACAGTCGATATTCGCGCAGACTCCGAAAGAGCTCGAGGCCCTGCTGTCGGTCGGGGAGGTGGACGGTGAAAAGCGGTCGCCAGATATCCTTGCGGATTTTGGGCGGGTTGTTGTTGGCCCCGACATCTGCGAGCTGCTCCAAATGTGATTGCTTGCGATTTCATTAGCATTGATGTCTTCATGGAGACGTATTAAGCGCGTACTCGTAGTGTCCGCTCCAATGAGTAGAGCACCTGGTTGGTGCGGATGTTGCAGTAGGCGTAGATGGCTTCCCCATGGCCTTTGGGGAGCACCTGAGTGGCGCGCATGCTCCTTTGCATGATGCTCGCCGCGTAGAGAGAGGGTTGCTGACGGTCAGCTTCGCACCATGCTGTTCAACGGCAGAGATCAGACCGGAGAGGAGTGCCTTGGGCCTGGTGTGGATGGCACTCCCGCTTTCGCCGCAGAGCCCATCAAAACAGCCATGAAATATTGACTACGTTTTGGTTCACCACTTAATCTGCAGAGCCGCGAGAGCTGGATTTGCCACAAACTCATCAACGTGCTAGCAACGCGTTGCTCATTCGGTGTGTGCAGCTGTTGACCTGTGCGATAAATTGCGACAGAGTGTGAGACGTTATACGATTCAATGATCATCAACAACATGCTGATTTTGATTAGAGCATATTGCTGTACTATCCGCTGCCTGCTATCAACGGACTCTCTGACTTCTACATAGTCACTTTCGCAGCTCCAGCGACGTGTTCCTCCTTGCCAGCACATCCCACGCCCAGTCTACAAGGTGAAAGTCTCGATAGACTTTTTCATGGTCTTCTCCATCTTCTGTTGGTCCTGCTTAACGCTGAACGCACAAGTTGGAACAGACTCAATGAGCACAGCCGCAAACTCATCGAATTCGCGTTCAAGGAGACGCAGAATCTTAGCAGTCTGGGCAGTGATCGTGTTGAAAGTGAAGAACTCTCGCTTCTCGATGACAGTGTTGAGCATCATTTCGTGAACCTTGGTCAAGTCGGTGAAGGCGTAGCAGATCTCGGCTTGATCTTCGACGGCAAAGAAGACTTGCTCAAGCACGGGCTCATCTGCTGCTGCTTCGGGCTTTCCTGGTGAAAGGGTGTTCGTGACGCTATCCAAGCCCGGAAGAGGGAGGCCAGGGAGTTGACGTTTCTGCTCATGTGCTTTGACAGGTGCTCCCTTAAGTGCCTTAGCAGGTGCTGCCTTTTGGGCCTTAGCAGGTGCTGCTGCCTTCTGGGCCTTGCCGGTAGCCTCCTTTTGTGCTTTGGTTGGGGCCTCTTTCGGGGCCTTGGCAGGTGCTTCCTTCTGGCCCAAGAGACCGCTCACAGCGTTAAGAGGCAGCTGTCGCTTCTCTCCCTTCTTGCCTTTAGCAGGAGCTTCCTTCTGGCCTAAGAGGCCGCTCACAGCGTTGAGAGGCAGCTGTCGTTTCTCTCCCTTTTTGCCTTTAGCAGGAGCTTTCTTCTGGCCTAAGAGACCGCCCAAGGCGTCGACAGGTAGCTGGCGCTTGTCTGATGGTGCTTTGCCGGGAGCCTTCTTCTGGCCCAAAAGGCCGCTTAAGGCATCGACAGGCAGCTGTCGCCTCTCCAGTGCTGGCTCGGCAGCTTCTGGCTCCTTCACTTCCTCTGGCAGATCATCCTGCGCTGCCAAAGCCTCGCTCTCTTTGGTGAAAAGTTGGTTGATCTCCTTGATGCTAACAATAAGCTCCTAGCTCGAACGTTAGTTTTTAGATAAACACATGATTGCAAGGAGTCTCGTGAACGTACTGGACCGACTTGGAAGCCGTCAGCCTTGCTCTTGATGCGCTGAGCGATGACCTCGGTATCAGCGGCCTTATCAGTGATCTCTTCGATGCTCGCCTTCACTTCCTGGGCCGTCAGTTTGGCCTTCGGAGCAGCTGGGGCGGCGGCTGCACCACCGAGTCCGCCGAGACCTGGCAATTGAGCGTTGGCCGATGTGGCGATGGCGGCTAAGGCCACGACTGTGTAAAAATGCATGATGAAACGAGTGTATGTTAAATGAGTGTAAGAAGTGAGCGTGTATGACTGTCAACGAGGAGTCTGAGAGGGCAAGATGAAAAATGATGGTCCAGAGACCTTCTTGAATATTCTTCTCTCACCGTTGGTGAAGACGACGGAAGTCTCCGATCGTCAACCGTTGTCAAGTACTTGGTCACATACGTCAGATGCGTTGTAAATAGGCCGCTCCATTGCGGTACCGGTCTCGCTGACCAGGCTGATCGTGATATACCATGAGCAAAAGTAGGTCCTCAGTCTGTTTTGAAACAATGATGTGAAGTGGAATGTGAACCATATTTCTTTGTTTTTGTCAGTGCGTCGAGGCAGAGGTCTGGTAGAGGTCCCTTTTCGTGCATATCTGACCATTGGATCAGTTTGAACAAGAGTGTTCCCAGTCCTCTCGGGGGCGGAGCTTGAACGGCAAGCCGCCAATCTGCATGATGCACATTACACATGGAGCGGCTGCCCATCCTTGAGCGGTGAATTTCAGCATGAGGAGGTGTGCGCTCTACGCCTGCACGACTGTGCGCGTGAGCGCTGTAGAGAAATCCGGAACCACGGAGATGAAGCCGCGAGACAAGACTCCATCCATCGCAAATAAGCTCATCTTGATGGATGATCACTTCAACGTCTGTTGCTCATCAGCAGCGACCTGCAACTTGTAGCTGTGGTGGCAGTTCAATCATGTCCAGCATCAATCATCTGGCTGAAGTTGATCCTGTTCATACTGTTTCGCAGGCTTCTGCAATGAGTCTGTCGGCACGCCGGATATGCGTAGACGGTGTAGGTTGCAATTCTGTATCTCAGCAGCGGTGTGGTGCTGATCTCAGTTGACAGCGCGGGCAATGGTGAAATGTCACGGTTGATGTCAAGAATGGCGGTGGAGTCGACGTGTTCGTGGACAAAGAGCAACGCGTTTCTCGGCCGAGCCCGAGCAAGTCAGCGCAATTCTCATCAATGAAAATTGATGAAGAAGCCATCAAAACTTGGTCTCGGCCCTCCTGCACAAGAAGGCATGTGTTGCTAACTAAGTGAAGATTGCCATGTATCGATGCTGATACTGTGATTTTGTCACTTGTGTAGGGTAGTATCTCTACAGTGCGACCAAGTCAAACTTCCTGCCTCGTGCACATGTTTCGCCCTTGCTGTCCTTCACTCGACCTTCTCACGCGCCATGTGCTATGACTTATACGTTCCTGCTCCGGCAGTCTGGCATGGAAGGTGCATTATTTTTTTCCAGAAAGAAGGAGGGTGAATCGGCTTTGGACAAGCACCTCGGCGATTGATGCTCGGTCAGATGCAATGTCGCCTCAGTCCATGCTGGATCTAGATGGGGCATGTCATTGAACGGGCTCATACGAGGGTAAAGCTCGTGAGTGATTTTCAATGCTTGCAGACTTTAGTGTCTTCCTGTCTTCTTGCGCCGCCATCCGCTGTGTCGCATCTCTTTCTCATAACGTTCCTCGGATTTCTTCCGCAGCTGCAACTGATATAGAAGTGGAAGCTTGCCCGTTTGCAAGTGAATCTGCTCACTTTGCCGGCGGCTGTGCAAGTGAGTGAATGGTTGCTGCCTCTTGACCTCGCGTCAGTTGTTTCCATTCTTTCTCGAACCTCTGACAACCATCTTCCCATCACGCTCTGCAAGTACATGTATCCTTGAAGACACACCTCATCAACCACGCCAAACAAATATCCTTGAAGACCACAGCGTTTCCCCTGCAGAACTAGCCGCCCCCAACTCGACAGCAAATATGGCCGCCTCGAAAACCGCAAACTCTAATGGAGGCTGGACTGTCATTCATGCCAGCGGCGAGTCCTTCAAGATACTCAATGGCCCAACGGAAAACGTGGACATGGTGCATTTGGTCGTGCATTGTGACTGGAGCATAACAGTAAGCCTTGCTTTGTTTGCGATCTGAGTTGAATCTAATCGCAGAGCAGGGCTATGGCGTCAACATGCCGGGCATCATGGCGAGTCTCGCGACAAAATGCCCAGACACCAAGCGGATTTACATCCAGCTCTCATTCGGGACCTACCGAACATCAGTCGCGGAGCCCGTCCAGTTGGGCAGCAGCATCACAGCGTTCGTCAAGGCTGTGCTCGCCGCGAAATTTTGCAACCCTTGTCCTGTATTCATGGGAATCACTGATGTGGCGAGCCCGGTTTTTAAGGTGACGGAGCACCTTCAGGCGATGGGTCAGGATAAAAAAGACTTTACGGACGACCCTGCCGCCGTGATCATGTACCGGAGGGGATCAGCTATCAACGTCGGGACAACACAGTAGGACACAAGATTGGCAAAGATGATTGAGTCGCAGGCGTACAAGGAAGCTTTGCAAAATTATGACTTCGGGCCATGGATACCAGATGCAATTCTTGGGCAAGATACGATGGCGATGACGGATGGTAGAGAAAGTAGGAATGTCCTCGGAGGATGCTGATTCGGAGCGAGGCAGGTGGCGCTGCGCGATTGAAGGAAGGAGGGCATCATGAGTAGTCCATGCATTCAACCATCGTTCTGGTGATAGGTCTTCTCAATCTGCCGATAATTGTAATGAACGTGAATTGAAACGAAGTGAAGTTGTCCAAAAGCACAAGCTGACATCGGCCCGCTGTCACCCCGCGTTCACTTCATCAACTGCCGCTGGGTCGCGTCTTCCCTCTGCAGCTTTCCCCAAAATTTCGAAATGGACATCAACGTCGTTTCCAGCTCGCGCTCGCACGCGCAGACGTTGACATTATGGTCAACAAGCCACATGCACCTCGAGCAGCTGGCAAGGCCAACGGGAAAAAGCCATCGGCAGCCACCCTGAACGAAGAGGACACGAGCTACATCGTCTTCGGCGATGGGAAACCAAAAAAGAGCAAGAAGCCTGCTCAAGAGAGTAGCAATGCACAGGCAAGTAGCAGCAAGGGGAAGGTCGCGGCAGGCTCGACTCCAGCGCAACCAGAGGAGCCCAAGAAGCCTGACACGAGGACGCTGATCGGTGGTGCGTCATGGACTGGCAAGCTGCCGCAGACCATGTTCAACGAGCATTGTCAGAAGCAGAAGTGGGAGCGACCGGAGTATACCATCCATCGCAATCCGAGGGGCTGGACAGGAGGAGTTATTATCAAGCAGAAGAATCCGAAAACACAGGAGATCGTAACGCTTCCACCTATCGTACCGCCGCCAGACTATCTGAAAGAGCGAGGAACCCAGGAAAGCGCTCTCGAAGCACGGCATTTCGCAGCTGCATATGCACTGTTCAGGGTGAGCAATATGAAAAACATCCACATGATGCTGCCGCCGAAGTACCGCGACTTGTGGAAAGGTGACTTTCAGGACCTAAAGAGCGAGGCGATAGCGCAGGGCAATGCGTATATGTACGAGGCAGATCCATTCCTAGCGAAGAAGCGACATGACGAAGAGAAGGTAGTCAAGGAGAAGGCCAGAGCGGACAAGGTCAAGCAACAGGCAGAAGACAAGAAGCTGGAAGTTGTCAGTCTTGATGGACAGGTTCAGAGCAAACACGTCTTGAAAGGCTGGATGCGCGTGCCCAAAGTCGAGATGGGAGAAGTGACGAGGCGCAATGCTGAACGACTCATCCGGCAGGGCGGCGCATGGAACCCGCACGACATCAAGCTATCTGCCAACGAGCGTAAAAACATCATCGAGGACCTGTCCAAGATTGGATTCCGGAAGAGCCATGTGGAGGAGGCTACTGAGATATGCAAGGACAAAGAAGAGTGCCTCGAGTGGCTGCTCATCCACGTGCCAGAAGACGATCTTCCGAAGTGGACACTGCCCGATAACTACATGGCTGGCGTCAGCATGGCTAGTGGTGACCTCAAACGCGAGGGAAAGATCAAGCGTCTATCCGCGACAGGATACTCTCCCGAACTCTGCGCGGAAATTCTGGACTCATGCAACGGGGACGAGGCTCGTGCAGCAGAAATGCTTCAGTGCAGAC
>JAASLG010001725.1:0-37578 GCA_013365235.1 Cercospora sesami
CCTTCTTCTTGAGGTCCTCGCTGGTGGCATCCTCAACCTCGAGCTGGGCCATGGCGTCGGACAGAGCGCTCTCGATCTTCTCCTTCTGGCCACGCTTGAGCTTCATGCTCATTGATGGGTCAGAGACGATCTCCTCAACTCTGCTGATGTAGCTTTCGAGCTGTTGTCGGGACTCAAACTTCTTGCTGAATGCATTGTCGCTGTCCTTGAACTTGGCGGCGTCCTCAACCATCTTCTCGATTTCGCCAGAGCTGAGCTTGCCGACGGAGTTGGAGATGGTGATGTTGGCGCTGCGGCCGGAAGACTTCTCGGTTGCGGTGACCTTCAGGATACCGTTGACATCGACTTCGAAAACGACCTCGAGGACGGCTTCTCCGGCGCGCACTAATGATTGTTAGTCTACAATTTCAACAGGAGGCTGGGAATACGAACTAGGTGGGATTGGCGAAAGCGTAAACTCTCCAAGAGAGGTGTTGTCCTCGCAGTTGACACGCTCACCCTGGAACTGTGAAGTTGTCAGCTGGCTGCTTCGAACTGGCTCGAAATCCGGAGATACTCACCACTGGGAACTGCACGGTCTGCTGGTTGTCGGCAACGGTGGTGAAGGTTCGCTTCTTGATCGTTGGGACGGTCTGTCCACGTGGGACAACTGGGGCGAAGATGTTGCCCTCCATGGCGACACCGAGCGACAATGGGACGACATCGAGGAGAAGGAGGTCGGCAGTATCGGCGGAGGTGGCCTTTCCAGAGAGGATACCAGCCTGGACGGCAGCACCGTAGGCGACAGCCTCATCAGGGTTGATGCTCTTCTCGAGCTTCTTGCCGTTGAAGAAGTCGCTGAGGAGCTTCTGTATCCGTGGAATACGAGTAGAACCACCGACAAGCACAATCTCGTCAACCTTGCTCTTCTCAATGGCAGCATCCTTCAGGACCTGCTCGACTGGCTGGATGGTGCCGTTGAAAGCCTTGCTGTTGATATCTTCGAAACGAGCACGGGTTATGTTGCTGTTAAAGTCTTCTCCATCAAATAGAGAGTCGATTTCAATGGTGGTCTGGGTACCGTTGGACAGAGTACGCTTGGCACGCTCGCAGGCAGTTCGCAGACGACGAAGGGCACGTGGGTCGCCAGACAAGTCCTTCTGTTTGGTTGTCAGCAAAATCCTTTGGCCGTCGGAACTCCCAGTGGCTCCGTACCTTGGTCTTGCGCTGGAACTCCTTCTTGAAGTGCTCCAAAAGGTTGGTCTGCGCATGGTCAGTCGTTATCGATCGCAAGCATAGCAATTTAATTACGCACGTCGAAATCTTGACCTCCCAAGTGGGTATCACCAGCAGTGGCCTTGACAGTGAAGACACCGCCCTGGATGTTGAGGAGAGACACATCGAAGGTACCTCCACCGAGATCGTAGATGAGGACGTTGCGCTCCTTGTCAGACTTGCCAGCACCGAGACCGTAGGCGATAGCGGCAGCAGTTGGCTCGTTGATGATACGGAGAACGTTGAGTCCGGCAATGGAACCGGCATCCTTGGTGGCCTGACGCTGATTGTCGTTGAAGTAAGCCGGCACAGTGATGACAGCCTTCTCGACCTTCTTGCCGAGCTTGGTCTCAGCAACTTCCTTCATCTGCGCATTGTTAGCTCTGTACTGTCTGGGAATGTAGCTTTTGCGAATCACTGACCTTGCCGAGGACCATGGCAGAGATTTCCTGAGGAGAGAAAGTCTTGGTCTCGCCGAGATACTCGACCTGGACCTTTGGCTGGTTCTCACCCTCCTCAACGACCTTGAATGGCCATGATTCGATATCCTTCTTGACGGTTGGGTCATCATATCGGCGACCGATGAGACGCCTACGGCAATCAGTATGGTGTCTTCTCTCGCCTCCTCTTTTTTCTCGAATTTCGCACTCACTTGACATCGAAGACAGTGTTCTCTGGGTTCATGGCGGCCTGGTTCTTTGCGGCCTCACCGATGAGACGCTCCTCGGAGGTGAAGGAGACGAAGGATGGGGTGGTGAAGCTACCCTGCTCGTTGGCGACTATCGGCGACTGTTAGATGCGAATTTCAATGGTTCGTCGCTGGCGCTGTGCGCTGCACATACTGATCTCGACGCCGGCGCCCTCATAGTTGGCGACACATGAGTATGTGGTTCCGAGATCGATGCCAATGGCACCGTCGTAAACTTCGTCCGCCATGTTGTATGTGTGGTGTGGAAGAAGTGGGTGGTGGAGAGAGGGTGAAGATGGCAAAGCAGAGGAGCGCACTTTTCTCAGTTCGCAACTCAAAAAGATCTGTTCTGCTGTGTGGGTCCAAAAACGTCCGAGCGCCCGGCTAGCGGCAAAGGGTCTGCTTACTACGACGACACCTCACTTCACCTTTCACGACCATTCTACTTCCACGTTGCGTGCAGAGTGCCTTTGTCTTCCAACTCATGAACTTCATCTGTATGTTGCGCATCTTCATGAATATCAAATATGACAGCCAGCAACACCAAGCAGAACGTGTATCATCCTCGTGTCCGCTTCACAACGGACAGGAAAGAAAAAGAGTAGATTCAGGAATATCAACAATTCAAAATATCTCAAGATCATGCCTCCCAGATCATCGTACTCTTTGGGCTTGGATGCTAGCTTTGCTTGCTGGAACCAGCAGTAGCCTCTGAACTTTCCATACGCTTCCCGTCTTACACTTACACTCGGCTGTGCCTCTGGCTGCTTTCCAAGCAAGACACAAATCACTTTGTTTCCAAGTCGCCCCACGATCGTCGCTTCAAACACTGCCGAAAGATTTCATGCCTGATCTGCACCGAATGACGAGTTCTCACTTATGAAGAAAGCTAGGCTCCTTCTTTCGGCTGGACCGTGATCCTCAAAGTCGGATGGCGGACCTTGTGAATCACGCTCTGAGACCTTCGGCGGAGGCGAACATCTAATGCAGACACGCTTGTCAGAGTCGCGTAATGGATCGGCTGGCGAGTTCATTGAGCGGTTTTCGCCAGCTAGCTTGTCCTCTGCTTTGGTCCTGTTCCTCTTGCGTCTGGAGAAGTGATCTGCTGGCGCACAAGGCCCTCGAACCATCTCGATCACAGTCCGCTTCTGGCGAAGTAATTCGACTTCTTCTCGCGAGAGAGCTCGATAGGCGCACATGCCAACGACCGCTGCAACAGATGGGCTTGTACCTTTTGGGAAAGCGTCCTTGTGCATACACTTCATGTGTTCGTTGAATCCACGGACGCCTTTGATAAATCTGCGCTGTCTACCAGCATTGGTTCCGCAGATGCCACACCGTAGCTCAATATAGCTAGCTCCAAGCGTACCGTTTGGGTCGTTGATGATTGTGGGGAGTTGCTCAGGATAAGGTCCTGTAAAGTAGGTATAGCCTTTCTTGGTTTCTGGGTCGTTCTTGCTTAACGAAGCGGAGCGTTCCGTCTCTCGGATCGCATCTGCTAATGAGACATGATTCTGGCGTTGCAATCGTAGCATCGAGGGAGTGTCTGCGGGTGATAGTGTCGGCGTTGGCATAGCCCGTTCCTGAGTCGTTACTTGCTGGTAAGCGGCATCGAGCCCAAGTATGTGCTCAGCCTGTGTCTCGGTCTTGATCTTGGCATCTATCCCATCGGCATCGTTCTCAGTAAGATCAATGGGAGTTGTGGACCGAGGATAGGTTGGAAAACCGAGAGTCGTAGCTCGAGCATAGGTTCGAAGCCTCTGTATCTTCAGTTCACTTTCCTGTCGTTCATCCAGATACTTCATTTCGACTTGATACCTCTCATCAGCCAACCGCTTGCGCATCTCTTCACAGGCAAGCTCGACGGCCGCCTCCACGGCAGTTAGCTCCTGTGGAGGTTGGACCATATTTGCTGACGAGACTCGTGTGATGACTGTGTGGAATAGTGTCACTGGCGCACTTCCTGTAATGAATGTTTGAATAACGAAGGAGAAATTTGTGAAGTGTAAGGATCAAGGCTTTTTGGTCGAATACACATTCAGTAAGTGACTAGCAACTCACATTTAATAGATCTACCGAGAAATAGCGCCTGCCAGCACCCCAAAGCAGAATGAGGAAGCCAATACTTCAGTCTGACCCTGGACGCGATAAGTCACGTCCCGCTTCAACGCCTCCTCGGTCATGAAATGAGACGCGGCGCCGTGTAATATTCGTAAGAATAACACGCGAAAGGCCGAATGAAGCGTAGGCAGCACAAGTCGTCATCGAGCGCTTTGATAATAAGCTCGTAGACCGGATCGTCATTACTGACGCGGGCCTGTCGCCAAGGCATAAGTGAAGCTCACACCTGAAGCGCGCCCAATAAGGTTCGAGCTGCCTTCACTTCCGCCTTCGCCACCCGAATATCTTCAACCCCAGCTGCACCTCGCTCGCATGTTTGCGCCGACATTACAAACATCATAGAGCTCTCGCATGTTTGCGCCGACATTACAAACATCATAGAGCTCTCGCTCAACTTCAGCGCTTTTGTACGATCTCCCGAGTTGTCAGCTACACCAATTCTCCTCGCGACTGTCGGACATCATTTCGCGCTCTGCACGCGCCCCTGTTTACCTGCAAGCCGTTGAATCTATTGCACAAGAGCGCGAGAACGTCATCAAACAGACATACACGTGACGCACGCGAGTCAAAATGAGCTCTTCCGCTCTCGCTTCGCAAATCCCTCTTGACTCCAAACTTTCACTCCACTCAGTGGCACCACTTGCCAACCCAAACTCTCTTCACTTCGACCGCAACCACCGCCGCCACTGGCACCTCAAGATCCCCATTCCAGCTG
This sequence comes from Cercospora sesami, assembly GCA_013365235.1. Lineage (NCBI taxonomy): Eukaryota > Fungi > Ascomycota > Dothideomycetes > Mycosphaerellales > Mycosphaerellaceae > Cercospora > Cercospora sesami. Next base: position 4,779 of record JAASLG010001725.1, read on the forward strand.
CACTCAAGAAGAAGTCGCGTCAGCTTCGCAAGCTGCGCCGCTCACAAGTTTGGAAGACCGGCACCCGCGTCCAGCAAGTCGAAGAAATGGCTCAGTGGTTTCCGAATTTGCCGCCAGGCGGTTCAGTCAAAGGTTTGTCTAATCCATTTCTCGCGCGTTATGATGAAGTTGGCTTCGGCGTGTGCGGCATTGGCGGCAGCTTGATGGCAAAGGTGAAATCGGCAGATGGGAAATTTGGGGAGGGTTTCAGTTGCGATGGCGATGTCTTCAGCGATAAGAAGGATGCAACTGGTCCGGTCAACAGCGAGTTCGGCCGGAAGCTGCTTATGGCAAAGGAGGCGTTCGAGCGCATGCAGACTGCCCACAAAGAGAGCAAGCGGGCAATCCCAAAATCCGACATTGGAACACTCAAGAAGCTGCCAGGCGAGATCCGCAACGAGATCTACCGCTTGGCCGTTCTCGAGCCTGACGGTGAGGTGATGGTCAGCCTTGAGGCCTTTACATGCCGCGGAGGACCTTGCTTCCACCGCAAGGCGACTTACAACCTTCCCGGCATCATCAACACTTGTCGCCAGATCCGCGCCGAATGTGCCCCAATCTATTTCGCGGAGCACGATGCACTGTTCTTCGACGCAGATGTCGTGCACCAGCGCTGCGTCGGCAACTACATCCGCAGCGTTGGTCACTACACCGACCTGGTGAAGAAGTTCAAGTTCCAGTTGCTCCGTCCCATCTGGCGCGACGAGCATTTCATGGGGTGGAACGGCCACATGTTCACTCTCATTCCACCACACGCAAGTCTCCCGTCCCCTTTCTTGTTTCCATTTCACAATCACGCTGACAGTTTCGCAGTTCTCCAAGAGCAAATGGTTCGAGTTGAGCCAGGAAGCTCGCTGGCCCCGGGCTCACGAAGCCCGCTGCTACGAGCTGTGCGAGTGCACAGTCCGAAAGGAAATCCATCGTCTGAACACCAAGATGTTGAACACTTACCCACACGACCCATTCCTTGATGATCCAATAGATCCCAAGGCCTCGTACGACATCAGCGAATACTTACTCAACTTCTTCGAGTCTGACGTGCTGGACGACTGGGTCTTTCGTACGCGCAAGGTCTCCTCGGAGATTACCGTCTGCAAGCTCTGCAAGAAATGCAGAGGTATTCGATTTCCCGACTGGAACGAGGTTTGAAGACGAGACTGCTTGCTTTTGGCACACTTGCTCAAAGACACACGAAACACCAGACAGAGCGGCATGAGATTTGCAGCATTGGTCCATTTGGAAAGGTCCATCCAGCATACTCTCAACAAAGGCCCGACTGATGCGAGGAGCAGATGCTTTCCAACTTCCACATTGCGACACTTGTCATCGTCTTTGACACACTTTGCGTTCTCAGCTGTTCGTCGAGCTTCACGGCTCCATATGGCGGCGTTTGTCGTTGCGCTTGACACACTTCTTTCCCGTTGCGCTGCACCCACTTCTTTTTCGCTTTCTGAGAGGTCATTCGAGCTCCACAGCTCTCGGCCGAGGACTTTGTTACTGCTTTTGACAGACTTTGCTTTCGCTTTGCTGGAATTCCTCTGAGCGCACTCAGCTCCAGATGGAAATTGCATTAATGGCTCTTCCGAACAAGAGCAACCGCATGTACAGTAGCTTCGACTTGACAGAAGACAATTGAGAACTTCTGCATGTATCTTCCTTCCATCGTATGCTGACTTCTCCGCCGCATGGCTGTCGCTTCGTATCTGAGGAGTCAACGCATTGTCCGAAGGTTGTCGAGACCAATGGTGGCCGGCAGCCATGCTGACTCTACTTGTCCTTCTCTTCCACGATCGTGGCCCATTCCGCGTGGGCTAAGGATTTTTGGTGGCTTGCTGATCCATCTCTGCATATCGTGCTTCATTAACTTCGAGTCAAGGCCGTGCTGTGCCGGTCGCTGCCAGATGTGCATTGTACGCGTCGTGGCGCGTTGGTCGCTCTTCTCCTCTTCAGCAACAGCCGCAAGTACAGCGGTCGGAACGCAAGTAAGTCAGACATCAAATATTGACGTGAGCTTTGACGCGACTTCCGGCCACCAAGCCTCAGACGTCGGCACAACATCAGAAGTCGGCATAACTTTCTCCTCTCTTAAATCCGGTCTCACACTTCGCCAACTCCCAAGTCCGCTCGCGTCCAAGCACAGAATCCATCTTCCTGGCTATTCTGGCATGGAAGACGAGGGCTTCGACGAGCGCCAGTCTGAGGTCTTGCGACATCTTGGCCTGGGACGTGTTTGCGGAAAATTACTGACGCGCTAGTTCCTTTCATGGCTTATCAAGGATTGGATGCAGTTTGCGTCCGACTGTATAAGTACAAGTACTGGTAAGATGAACATTTTGAAAGTCATCGCCTTTCTCCGACAGATTGGGAAGGAGATCACGAACTTTGCCAATCATGCCTTCTATTCGTACTTGTTTTTCCTGGCAACATTGCATACTCAATCTCACATTCCCTTTGCTCGCTCTCGCCCGATCCATCGTCTTTGAGCATGCGACTATAGTCTCCTATGATGAGGCGAACGCAATCCCTCTGGTGCTGCGAGATTCCTCACTTCTCATCACGAACGATCTGATCGCCGGCATCTTTCCCACCTCAAGCTCCAATACCAGCAATGTCACTACCAACATCGAGCGCATCGATGCAACCGGAGATATCATTGTCCCAGGATTCATCGACACCCACCGGCATTCATGGCAGACAGCTCAGCGCACCATTGCGAGCAACGCAACTCTCGCAGAATACATCACCCACTGGACGAATACCACATTGTTATCCGAAGTCTACGATGGCGATATCATGTACGATTCGCAGCTCCTGGGGTTCCTCGAAGCAATAGATGCAGGTGTGACAACCATTGTTGATCATGCCTCCGCAACATGGAACGAGGAAGTCACTCGAGCGGCGCATAGAGCTCATCTCGACAGCGGTATACGCGGCATTTTTGCTCCTCAAATTGGGACTAAGCCTGGCAACTTTACATTAGAAGCCCAATTCGAGCTTTGGAGAGGGCTTCAAGTGCAAAGCCAAGAGCAGAGCAATTTGGTCAGCATGGGCTTGGCGTATGAGACTTTCGACATTGGGACACCAGAGGAGATCGAGCAGGTTGTTGAGTTCATCAGGTACCTTTCAGCTTCTTGCGTCCTTGAGCAGGTCCGACTGAAAGCTGACTTGCGTGTAGGTATTCGAACGCGACAGTGCTAGAAACACACTTCGTGGGCGGCGTTGACGGCAACGAAAATAGTCCAAGCCTACTCGCTTCACTCGGTCTACTCAACCTTTCGATGCCGGTGATTTTCATTCACAGCAATGGCATCACGCCCACAGATGCCACATTTCTCCGTAGATTCAACCACTATATCTCATCAGCCGTCGGCTACGAGATGAGTCACGGAGCTGACTTGACCCGGACGATCCACATATCCGATCAAGCCTCACTCAGCGTGGGAACGAATTACGCTCAGTCTGGAGACCTCATCTCTCAAGCGCGTCTCTGGCTTCAGCGTGGCCGCGATCAGCTCTATGGCCCGGAGCGAGTCAATTGGCGCGTACCAGCGAACAATCCAATCTCAACGAACCAGGCCTTTTTACTGGCAACACGCTCCGGAGGCCTGGCACTTCGGAGACCAGACTTGGGTGTTTTGCAAGTAGGAGCTAAAGCTGACGTGGTCATCTTCGATGGCACAGCTCCAGGTCTTCTTGGCTTCGAAGATCCTGTGGCTGCCATCGTCATGCACTCGCACGTTGGACAGGTCAAGCACGTCCTCATTGATGGCGAGTGGCGGAAGAGAGACGGTCGTTTGGTACATGACGGGGTCGAGCAAGTGAGACAGAGGTTTGTGGCAGCAAGCCGGAGGGTGCAGCGTTTCTGGGCAAACCTGCCTAGACCTGTATTGGAGGGACAGTGGCTCACTGGAGCGCCATACAGTCGCATACCGCAGTGCGATGTCGTTCGCGGCACTGGGACTGGGTACTGAGTGTCAAACCGAACGAAGTGAAATGCAATAAGGTCATCATATGAGAATAGAGATCTATGCCCTTTCATGGTGTGCTCAATCTAGCTGCACTATGTGCTTCCACGACTCAAAGCCTCCGACGCCTCCTTCGCCTCTCGCTGCAAGACTTCCCTATGCTTCTCGCTCCGACACTCGAGATGAAACGGGAACGGATGAGGTTCCGTATTCAATGCTTTGACGTCTGCGATAGATCAGCAAAGTTACTCTAGTGTTGCCCAATCAAACGTGTTCAGCACTCACAATTATACTCTGGAGGAGTAATCGGTGCTCCAGTTCCCGAATCAGTAGCTTTCTTGATGTTACAAGCCCATGCCATACGAGCAGACAAGATGTAAATGCTTCGTTCGGCGATGTGTCCACCAGGACAAAGACGTCGACCAAAACCGAAAACTGAGAAGTTGTTCATGTTTGGGTACTTTGTTAGAGGCTCTTTATAGGTGGTGGCGAAGTCTGGAGATAGCCAGCGGTTGGGGTTGAAGGTGAATGGGTCGGGATAGAGTGCTGGATCGTGGTGGATAGCCCTAGACTCATCAGTCCAACCGAAACGTACGTCCTGAGCGTGGGAGGAGTTACCATAGATTTGGATGAATAATGCTACCCTTGGGGATGAAGCAACCATTGTAGACATCATCCTGCGTGGACTTGTGCGCGATGCCTAGAACAGCTGTCAGCGAAAGCCAGCACGAAAGTCTCATGGAACGAGAGCGTTCTTACCTCCGGCGGTAACAGGTCTCATTCTTGCCACTTCCTTTGCCACTGCTCTCAACAGTGGTAGATCTGGAAGATCATCGTATCGTGGCAGTCGATCGGGCCCTACGATCTCATCGATCTGAGCCTGTAGTTTCTGAAACCACTCGGGGTGCAGAACCATCATCAGCAGCCAGCTCGTTGCCAGCGATGCAGTCGTGGAAGCGGCAGCTGAGTAAAGTCCTCCGAGAACATAAATACCTTGCAGATCTTCCAGCGCCCACTTTTCCTTGTTCTCTAGCCACGTGCGAGTGAAGCTTGGCCCTGCTTTTCCTGCTTCTATGTCCTGCTCGACACCTTTCACCAGGTTTGAGAACAGATTCACCTCACGTGTGCGATGAGCTTTTGCCTCTTGCTTGAATGGCGCGAGCCAAGTTGGCAGCCACATGAGGATGGGCAGCACGTCGACGAGGTACTGGCCTGGTGCTGAGACACGTTCGACGTTGAGTTGGTTTTCGTAGACTAATCGGACAATATCCTCGTTGCCTGTCTGCACTTCGATGCCGTAGGTGAGTCGTAGAATGAGGGCCGAGGCATACCGACGGAATAGTGTCTTATACTCTCCAGGACTTGAGACCAGATCGTCCACCATACGAGCGGATTCGTGCTGCTGGAGTGGTTGGTACGAATTTGCCGCATTGACCTGAGTTACATGGTGCTGGAGCTTTCGTACTCGGCGCCATTTCTCTATCAACCAACACTTGTTAGCCCGGATTTTAGAGAGCTTGTTTCAGAAACCATCATACCTCCGTACGGCAAGAAGAGGGCCTTGTACCCATCACTTAATAACTGAGAAGCCATTGGGAGACTCTCTCTGGAGCTGTAAAATTCTCCTCGCTCCCTCAGCAAATCGTTCGCCATCTTCTCCGTGTTGACAACCACATTGATCTTGCCAAAGGTCTTGTATTGGTAGATGGGCCCGAACTGTTTGCTCCATTCTGTAAATTTGAACCAGAAGTAGCCGCCTTCGCCTTTGTTCAGATCGAAGACACTGCCAATCCATGGTAGTCCTGTATTCAGCATCGTTAGTGTCCAATTGCACATCATTTGAGCACTGCAATAGCTCACCTGATGGGCCAGGGAGATCTTGGGTGCCTTTCGGCCGATGTGAACGCAGGCTGAACAACAGGCGGAATACAAGCAAGGTGCTTGCTATTAGCCATAGCAATGGTGAAAGTAACAACATCACTATAGCGAAGTGGGACTACTCAGACCTCCAGGAAGATTTCCAGACTATTGTCTCTAAGCTGTCGTCAGACAGTTTTGAATCTTTTGGCCAATAGGCCCTAGCTTGCTCTGGATGACTGCGTATCCATGCTAATGCTCTCCAGACTCCGCCTTCTGGGCGCTGACCTAGACGAAGCTATGCTGGGCAGGCACTATTCCGAGAGACCTTTCCGTGTGGGGTTTCCGAGACTTGTTCCGGGATCTGGCTTCCGCATGTTCTTTCAGGTCAACAACTTGTAGGCAATTGGCGTCTACAGGCTGAGCAGCTTAGTGTGAGAGACTATCGTGCTTGATAGTTTAGATAGTAGCGCAATGAGTATCCGTGCGCTGGTGGAGTGCCCGGTGTGGCTGCAGATGCACCTTTGTGTCCCACACGTGTCGATCAGATACAGCTCCAGTGCCCATGCTCACGCAGACGCAGACGCTATCGCCGCTACAGTACGGGCGAGATGCATAACAGAGTTGGCAATGGAACAACATGGCATGTTGGTACTCAGAAAGCACATGACGGAGGAGAGGGAGTGAAGAAAAAGTGGGTCATGATTTCTCTTGGCACTGTGGTTCGTCATTCGCAATTTCCCCCTTGACATCTGTGTATTTTGCACTCAAGTCAAAACATCAACGCCTTCTACACGCAGCCTGATGGACGAGATGTCTGTTGGCTTCAGTAGAAATATCTGTTCATGCTTCTGTCCTCTTTGTTAACGTCTATTTCTTGGCCAGTGTGCCCATTGCACGCAGGCGCTTTCCCCAGATGTGCACAATGACGGCCGGAACGATCGAAGCCACCGATATGGCAGCTTGAGTGCCGAAGCTACCATCATAGCCGACAGCGTTCGCCCAATCAGTTTGGTAGTAGTCCACGCTGAAGCCACCCATCAATCGAGCAAAATTGAGCCAGCCACCAACTTCTGCAGGCAAGGTTGGGTATGAATCAAGGCCGTAGGCGATGTTCGCCACAGACATGACCATCAGGCCGAAGGTGTGCATGCCCCAACCGAATATGACTGCGGCCACGTTCAGATGTTTCTCCAGCGCGAATCCGAAAAGAATGAGTCCGGGAGCCATGAACAGGATGGCAATATGGATAGTCCAGATTCGGACCTCAGGCTCGAAAACACCGCCATGCTTGCGGACATATCTTCTGGCCATGAAGTCGTTGAAGTAGTGGCCAAATATCTCTCCGAGGAAGATGGCCACGATTGGCGTGAAGTACAGATATCCGACTTGTTTGGAATTGTACCCATACCCACCGGCTGCTTCTGGTTGAGCGAACAAGATAGCACCGCTGATATTGATGCCGATGGCCCAAGCAAAGTTCATGAGACTTCGAACCTATCAGCAGTGACCGGGACTCTGCGGGCAAGGCAACTTACTAATTCAGAGCAACCAAGAAGAACGCTGGCTGATATATGATCTCGAAAAAGCCCTTAAACGTGGGCCACAGACTCGGAAAGTACTCTTTGTGGTGCCGGATCTGCCATATGCCACTGTCATCAAGATTAGCAGTGTACTGTTGCCCATGAGAGGACAACTTACACTAGGCGCTCGAACCTGCCGTACAAGCTCGATGCTCGCTCTGGCTGCTCATGAGAGGATTTGGTTCGATCATACCATGTCTCATCGATGATCAGGACGACCAGAATGATGTTGATGGCAACGACTGCAGCGCCAACCCAAGCAACATCAGTCCAACTTCCAGTACCGTGCAGGATGAAGTTGCTGTATTGGGGTCCGAAATAAGGACTTGCAATGTACAACAGTGCCTGGAGGTATGAATCAGCGAGGTCGAACAGATCCGAGGCACCAAGATAATCATCACCCATAACCCAATCTTTCGCGCTCGCTCGTGGAAGAAGAAGATATCCTTCAGGACCGCAATCGTCATTGTCTGGCCAGCCGTGAGGAAGAGTGAAGTCAGGACTCGCATCGCGAAATAGACTCCATATGAGGAGGTTGCAGCCGCCCCGCAAGAGACCGCAAATCCGACTATCGCCGTCCAGAACATCACCTGAGCAATAATCAGACACAGTCTGCCGCGTCAATGATCGAGATTTAGACATACCGGCGCACGCCCGAACCATGAGCTCACAGGCACCCATATCAGACCTCCTAGAGCCCTTCGAACTTCTCAGCGTTGTACTTCGAAGTCTCGAACAAGCGTTACCTACCCAGCCAAGACATTGAGGTTGTTCGGTCGATTCATGGTATGGAACGATGCGATGTTAAAATCTTCCATTTGCGGGAAGATGACCGCGGGCCCCCAAGTGGAAGTATAGTCTGCTGTGAAGCCAGCGAACGCAGCAACGAACAATATTGCATGCTTCTTCCTCCATGACCAATTCAAGGGATCATTCGGATCGTCGGTCGGTTGAGGAATGAGAACAGTCTACAGAAGGATCAGTGTCTTCCCGATTGCGATGCTTTACGCGTACATACGTGCCCATCTGGAGCGAGCTTGAAAGTCGCCTTGTCCCCATCTTTGACATCCACCAGGATGCCCCCGTTGACTTGAAGTTCTTGCGGTACTGGCTCTATTGTCGGCTCATGCTTCAGCTCCAGATGATCTGCATCACTGCTTCCTGGCGAGTATTCCTGGGTACTTTTCTCCATCTTTGACATTCTGCATCCACGCAAAGACGGCTTTCTTCAGCTATGGCCATTGACCAACTCTAATATACACGCACTTATTTGCGGAACACGCGGGGAACCTTTACCGGGGGCTTACAGGCGTACCCCATGGGGCTGTCGCGTGGTTGGGTTCTTGGCGACATGGTGGCGGCCCCGGAACGTGTCAACATGGTTAGAGGTAAGCATGGTTCCGACATGATTTCTCATCCACGCGTGGAACCGTGTGCATTTCAGAAGCTCGGCACTTGCATATCGTATTCAGTACTTCGGCACTTGAATATTGTATTCGGAACCTAGCCCGATGTCAGACTCCGCCACGGTTTGCAGAACCGCTTGTCTTGTTCTACGTCTTGGTTTCGCGCAGCAATACCGTGGCAGCGTGGCTTGCAGCGATTGTAAGACCAGTGCGTGTGTGATTGCGACCGATCACTGGTTTTGGAAGAGGACGATGTCGAAGTGCCGTCTCAAACGTGTCACAAGATAAGCCCTGGTACCTGGTAAACTATAAACTAGGACACTACCTCTATTGCCGAATCGTGCGAGGTCACGGACATATGGTCTTCCTTGGCCCATTTCGAGTCGAATCTCTCCAACATGTCGACCTTTTGGTTCTCATTTGCTCCATTTGTGATCACCGAGTCACCATGCCCAAGCCCGTTGGCCTCCGCCTTGACTGGTGCAGAGCCACTGTCTCCGATGGCCCCCAACACTGCGCGCCGAGAGGGCAAGACGCCAGCATTGGCGAACGTCCTGAAAGTTTCGTAATAGTTTTCCTCAGTATCATCATACCTGTTCCATCCGAACTTGCGCGCTTTCGTGATGGACATTGTAGTAGGCCATGTCTTGCCTACAGCCCAGTCGAAGTATCCCCTGCGTCAAACATGAGTATGCAGACTTCCAGACAGTTGACAAATGACTTACCAAGTTCCGCTCCGAAAGGCATCTTTGGATCCTCCATACTTCTCGCATATTCGGTCCCAAACAGGTTTCTTATCAGCTGCCCATTCAGACATACGAAACTCATTCGCCATCTTGCCATCATCGTTGATCTCAGGAAATGTGGTCTGGTCCGGAATCTGCTCCATCATCAGTATCCTTAGAGCTACAAATTCTGTCAAGTTGGCCATTGACCACTTACATCCAAGCCCCAGTACTTTCCCATATTCCTCCAGAGGTATCTCCAAACAAAAGTATCGCCATTGGCATGATTGAACGCCTCGTTCTTGGTATGCTCCTGGGTCACAGCCCATACCGACATGTCGGCAATACTTTCGGCAGTAGATTTATCGTCGCAGGAATTGTAGAAGAGCTTGTTGCCTGGGAAGCGTGGGATTTCGCCCAATTCTTTGCTGATCAGCATGTAGAGGGCGAGGGTGATGGACTCGGACATTCCATTCTCTGTGATGATAGGTTAGTATTCGATTGATGAACATTGCGATTGCACTTACTGGCAGGCGCAAAGCCAATAATACCACCAGGTCGAATGATATTGTATGACCAACTGCGTTGCTTGTGCAGTTCAAACATGAAATCTTCCTGAGTATAGTAGAAGTTCAAGCCATGGTCTTCGTAGCGTGGTAGTGTCTCTCGTGCAGGAGCTGGGAATGGGCCCAAATGGACGCCATAGTTCTACAGGCTGTAAGTAAATCCTCGTTTCACAGCGCACACATTGTCGTCAATGCATGGACTTACCTTGCCCCCAGTCTGTAAACAAACTCGTTGCAGATTGCCTCCTGCCACAGTATCGATAGCTGTCAAGAAGTTCTCAAACAACGGAACGTTGAGCTCGGCCAGCCTTGTGAAATCATCCGTATGGACGTAAGAGGTGAAGAACGCGTGAGTGACATCTCGACAGTAAGAGAACATCTTCTGAATAGTCGTTTCAACAGGCTCCAAAAAGTCGAGAGCGACAAACTCGACTCTCGGATCTTGCCAGTAGTTTCGAGGTGGGCTTCTGGATGTTACAACGATACGAGACCATTCTGACTTCGGTTGTCTGATCAGATATTCGACGATGGCGTTGCCGCTGATGCCACTGCAACCTGTGACAAAGGCAACTCGGGGCTGTGTGAATGGCATATTGTGATGTTGTGACTGCAATGCTGGGATCTGGGCTCAATGGGTCAAAGATAGTAGTTTCGACTCAGCTGATCGTGGAGTAGTCCTTCTGATAGACCCGGGATTCCAATGACCGAATCGCCAGTGGCCTAAGCGCCTCAGTGCGGAATTCAGACGGGCTTCGCTCTGGTCCGTGTTACCAGAAGCAATAATCCTTCGGAATGGAACTTCGGAAAGCGTATATCAGCATCGGTAGGTCAGCCCGCCAGCTCGGCTACATTGACTTGAGTCCGGAAGCATTGCGCAGTGTGCCATGTGGCGTTTGGTGTTACGTTAGTATCGCCACAAAATGATTGTTCCAATGCATTCGACCAGCATTAATTGGGGCCTGATAGCAGGCCATACTGAAGGTCGTACGCATTGCACATTCTCATGCAGTCGTATCGATACTAGTCTATCTAAACGAGAGCGTCGGAGTACTACTCGACAGTTCACATAGTAGCCCAGCCCTCAAAACCAAATAAGTCTCCACTAGAGTATTGCGAAGCGCCATTAGCAGCGTGCCTGTTGCCCGCATGCTCAAAGTCGAAGTCAAGTGTGGCCCAGTCAGGCAATTCCAGCGATGAAAAGTCCGACTGTGAGAGCGATAGCATCGCAGTCTCGTCTGAGTCGTGTAGCGGGTTCAACAAGAAGTCGGTGATGTGTTCCGCGTTCTTTCCAGAATAGGCTAGGTCATTCCGTTGCGCAACGGATGCTGTGCTCACTGGCGGTGACAGTAGCCCTCTATTGGGCGCTGTTTGAGGTCTTCCACTTTGAACCTCTACCAGAGAGCTTGGTCGTCGCTGACTTGCTGCACCGGAGGGCATACTCTGACTTTGTTGTCCAACGAATTGAACCTGCCCTTGTTTGTCTCTTTGGCCATCACCACGTTCGGAAGTCGTTCCAAGAGTCTTTTGTACCAATGCACTCAACCTGAATGTGGTTCTGATCATTTTGCCACTAACCCAAGTGCTCTGGCAGTAACCCACAAGGGCATCGATGCCCATGCGCAGAACGTCCCCATAGGACTCACGAAGTCCAGGATGTAGAGAGACCAAGCTGTGCAGGATCATAGTCGCACTCGTCATGGGGTGAATGAACGCGAATGATTGCCTGGCACGGTTCTGCGGAATCTTCTCGTACACTCGAATCACAGCTGCAGCGAGCTGCGCGCACTGCATATCCGTAGGTAATCGCTCTCTATTCGTCACGCCATCTCTCGGGTTCTTCGGCGTTCTACGAATGATCGCTTTCAAGAGGCAATATCGCTGTGAGAAGCTGGGTTAGCTCCTTTTTTGTGTACAAGAAGTCGACATGCTTACCACGTAGAGCAACATTGACTGCTTCGCCTGCCACCATGGGACGTCGGAGAATTGCTCTTCGAAGCTGCTCAATTCCTGGTATTGCATTCTCGCAGGCATTCCTTGCCGCCAGCTGTCGAGCGCAGTGTCCAAGTATTCGGAAACCATGCTGGAACTGCCAAAGGAGACCTGCTTGCTATTGTAGACCGCCCTCCAGACATCAGCTGCAATTCGAGATTGCGATACATGCGCCTCGAGATATGGGAAGATAGTGACTTTCGCGAGACTCTTCTCTTTCTCGATCTCGCCTTGCAACGATGCGATACTCGTACTGGTCCGCCGATAGGCCTCTAGCCATGCATCGCTGACATCTAAGGGAAGTCCAATCTCGATGTTAGAATCCTGAATGAGGAAGGGGCGGCTGCTTTCGAGGGACATTCTGCGATCTTGCAGGTAAATGCACCACCACAGGCGGCGAAACATTTCTTCGTCGAAAGCACTCATGTTGACATAAAACTCTGTGCGGTATATGCCCAATATATGAGCACTCGAAATGACGTGTGCAAGAGTGCGCTCCGCCCTTTCGCAAGCATCGAGTCGGAATAAATAGATGACCTGCTTCAAGGTTAGACTTGACATAGCGCGACGTGTACCACTGACTTATTTACCATCATCGTCAGTGCCTGGAGACTGTGCAGAGACGGCGGCGAATCCGATGTGATATCAAGGTATGGACGCATGAGCTCAACTGCGACATTGTAGATACTCCAGCCCGCCGAATGCGCAGCTTCTGCGCTGGGTGTCCGAGGCGAAGCTGTGCAGCGCCCTAAGGCGATGCACATAAACAATAGGGCAACAGTAAGCTTGCTCTCGCCATGAGCCTCCAAATCCTCCAAAGTGACTTGCAAGGAGCGACTCCACAGGTATTCGAAAGTCTGCCAGACGCATGGTCGGTGGATGAAAGGATAAATCATAGCCACTTCGTCGAAGAAAACGTTGAGAAGACCTTTGCAGTCTAGTGAGTCTGGGCGCACGTCAAATGAGGAGAGTACATCTGTAAGCCAGGTGGTGGTCCCTCTGCTGTTGCGCGCATCGTAAGAGCGGATTGTTGGCGTCAACGGTCTGCGATTAGCCATTGGGCTATTCGTAGGAGACTCCGATATCTCGTCGTCTTCATTATGGACTGATGCTTCTCCTACAAAGGTCTGTCGTTCTCTTGCATGGTCATGACATGTTTCCGGTGACACATGATCCATGATGGCCGCCGCGGAGTACAGATCCCCGTTGCTCGAAGAGGCCCAGGCGCTCTGAGACAGGGAGGCATTGAGTCGCTGCTCAACATTGAGCAGCCGTTGATAGACTTCAGTGGTCGTGATGTGTGAACTGTTCGCATTCGTCGAGGACGAATGATGGGAGCTCCGGCGCTTGTTTCGCGCATGCCCTGCAATCTCATCTCGTCGAGGTGTGGAGGCTCTGCGAGCCGGCGCTGGCAGTTCATCAACCAAAAAGCATTCTCGGCCTTTAATCGAGCAATTTCTACACGGTAGACCACCTTCACACTGCTAAGGTCAGCATTGCTTTGGACTACGTGCATATTTGCCTGCCCGTACTTTGATCTTGCGTTGCTGACACTGGTAACTACCAATACTGGTGAGCGATGGAAGGAGATCAAACTTTGGGAACGAAATTACCATGCTTTGGCAGCATATGGCGTTCTTTTCGAGCGCTTTTGCGGGCCAGGGCGACCTTCCCGACCTTCCGTTTCATTTGCCATGGTCAAGTAAATGCGGTTCGTGAATGTTAGGGCAACTGAGGAGGATCATTGTCCAGAAAACCGCTGACACATCATGATGGTGGTCAACACATGTTTCCGGACCGCTGGCTGCCGTCAGCACAGGAGCAGTCCGGTCTTTGTAGAACTTTCGCCGGACGCGCTGGGCCAGCCCAGGAGAAACGACTCCAGGTGAGATTTCATGTTTTGGGAGACGTGGAGTGCATAGGGTTGGTCCCGCTGCGGAGAACCTGGAACCTTCTCGGAACTGTTTGCCAAGCTTTTGTACGGCATCGGGGGCTTTGGAAGCCGAGAAATGCGAACTTCACGCGTTGTGCAACACGAAACATCACAACTTCAATATGACCCGCCAACCACTGATCAATAGGTCACAGCAGCCATGGAATTTCACGATATCTACGCGGGCATCGCCGCCGGCAAAAGCTGCTCCAGCACTTCCGCAAGTCTTCCTGGACCCACAGACGCTACAGATTTACACCTCCAGCAAACAAAATGATCTGGACGAACAAGCACCGCGCCATCATCATCGACTCCTCTGATATTCCGCCAGTCATCGTAGGCATCATGATATGCTTGGCGCCAGCCTATTGACGCGACCTGCAAGTCGAGTCCTGGTCGCCTGGCATTGATCTCATTGGCATATTGTCGCCACAGGTCACCCCCTAGCCCTATGAGCAAGGTGAAGCGCCCGCGCCCACAGATGTCCAAGGTCGATATCCTTTGAGACTGCCCTGCCGGAACTACCCAGACGTGTGGAAGGTGGTAGCCTGGAAAAGTCGTGACAACGAGTTCCATCTCTAGATCGACTTCTGCAACATCTGGTTTCTTGGTATCGTCAGGCTCTGTCACCGACAAGGGTGATTTACAGTACTGCTGGTTCATCTGAATACCCAGAGCGTTTCCCTCGCGATCGTTGGTCTTGATGGCGCTCCACCACTCTTCTCTTAGCTGGCTACCAGCTAATGAGACAGAACTCATGAGCTCGAGCTTCTTGATCCGCTCTTCTCTGTCCAGTCCGATGACTTTCCATAGTCGGCGTTGCTCTTCCATGCCTTCGTTGGCTCTTCGAACCACGCCGTCCCCGACAGGTTTCCGTTCTAACGTGACAGTATCCAGGATCCTCGGATGCGCGACTCCCTTGATGACATACGCCAGCTTCCAGGAAATGTTCATTGCATCACTGATGCATGTATTGCTACCGAGTCCATTGATGGGAGGATGTCGATGTACGGCATCGCCGATGCAGATCACTCGACCTTTCTGGTACTCACGAGCAACCTGATTGTTGACGTGCCATCTGGATACCGACAGGATTTCAATATCACCAACCACATCTCTATCGGCTCCAATCATCTGGTACAGTCGAGCGCGGATGTCGTCGTGAGTTGGCTCAAATGCAACACCTTCCTTGGCCGCCGGATGCATTGATACTGCAAACTCTGTCCATGGCTTCACCATCCTGAAATTGCCCACCGCTGACCACTGAGGTGCATCTGGGTTCAAGACCCAGTTGAGAACTCCGGGTCTGTCTTGTATGAAGCGGCTCAAATCTGCTTTGATGTGAACGTTGAACACCGAATTCAACTGTTTCCCGTCAACGGGAATTCCAAGGCTTTGCAGTACAACGCTCCGTGCTCCATCTGCGCCGACGAGATACTTGGACCGAATGCGCCGCTCGACGTTGGTATCCCGCTCACGGAGCACAGTCTCCATCAGGCGACCGCCATCCACCTCTTTCTGGCTTACAAACTCCATCCTCCACAAGACCTCCACGCCTGCCGCTTTGACCTTCTCAATCAGGATCGGTTCAAACCTCATCTGTGGCAGATCGACAATCTCGCAGGGGCTCGCTCTTTCGTAATCGCCTTTCCTGCTCCAGCCTGCACCTTGGAAGTACAGACGAGCGTACTCTTCACCACTCAAAGAATGCGTCCAGGATGTGTGCTGCATATACTGCCGAGGAGTCGCTGCTTTCAGCAGATCTGCTTCAATTCCGGCGTCTCGCATCACTTCCATCGCTCTCTGATTGAAGAGATGTGCACGAGGCGTGGGTGACGTGCCCGAGTGACGAGACACCACCAGCGACGAGATGCCGAGCTTGCTCAGCAATAGTGCTGTTGTTGCTCCCGAAGGCCCGGCCCCAATTATCATGACATCGACATCGTGCGTACCATTCTGCTTCGCTCCAGGCAGCTGATCCTGAGGAGCATAATCGCCCATCTTGTAATTCGACGAATGAGTGAATTGGCGCCAGTGGAAGCTATCAGACAACGGTACAACAAAGATGCTATTCAACGACAAATCACGGAGGAGGATTCACCTCTACATCAGCTTTCGCGAAGCTGCGGCATTCTACAGCTCTCGAGACCAGCTCTCATTCCGCTCGCAATGCCATCAGACCTTTCTGCTGACCTGTCGGCTTACTACAGCAGGCCCGGCGACATGGAAGCTAGTGATCGAGCTTGCATAGACTCCTGACATGCTTCCGAAACACTTCTCGGAATGAGACATCCCCAGATTTCCGAAAAGCTTGGCATTCATGTGCCACACCCCCAGGATGTGCTATGGCTACTGGTAGAGTTGACGAAGCTTTGGAGCACGGGTCTACACAACAACTCAGAACTCCAAGAATTCTCAGCTCAAAGAAACCAGATTCCAATATGCGACTCAACTATGTCTCCAACCCTCCTATGGGCCTGGAAGCCGATGATGAAGCTATAGTGGAACGCATCAAAGCCCGCCGAGGAGTCAAGGGTCTGATACCATTGGATCTGACACTTTTACACGCTCCAAAAGTCGCAGATGGTAAGATCTGGTCCAATACAACACGCTTTCTGATGTTCTCCAATTCTCTGCGCAGCGCTGACAACGACTGTCCACGAACAGGCTGCAACGCCCTCTTCGCGGCAGTCCGAACCAAAACTTCCCTCACAGACGACATTCTCGAAATAGCCATCTGCCGCACATGTCTCGTCCTCGGCGCCTGGCACGAGTGGAACGGCCACGTGTCGAAACTCCTCGCTTCGGCAGCTTTCCCCGGCGAAAGCGGTCTTGAGATCGTCAAAGCAGTACATTTGATTTCTCAAGGTCCTTTGAACGCACGGCAATGGGCTGCGTTGAATTATGCAGATCATATGTCGAGAGCTGTTGCGGTTCCTAATGACATGTTCGAACAGTTGGGGAAGGCAGGCTTCAGTGAGAAGGAGATTGTAGAGCTAACAACGTTAATCGGGGCGTATAACATGATCGGACGGGTGTTTGTTGCGTTGGATATTGCGGAGGCGAATGAGAAGCCACCACAGTGGATAGCCCAGTGAAGCATAGAAGAGCGTCCCGAATCAGCATCAGCTCTCTGTTGTAGACTGGTTGACTCAAATCTATCGTTCGTGCTTCAATCTAGTGTATTGAGCTTTGGTCAAGCAATTCGGTCAAGTTGCACACCTTGATCGAGACCTCAGTTTCCATTGAGGACATCTTCTAAGAGTACGGCAGAGCCTTTCGGTAGGGAGAGAGAATCGAGAGGTATTTCAATGTGTGGCATGTAATGACCACGCTTCAGAGACTCACGCAGCGGCTTTACACTTTGACACTTTCACACTTCCACACTTTGACAATTTCACAATTTGACAATTCGACAATTTGACAATTCGACAATTCGACAATTTGACAATTCGACAATTCGACAATTTGACAATTTCACAATTTCACAATTTCACAATTTCACAATTTCACAATCTCACAATTTCACAATTTCACAATCTCACAAAATCACAAAATCACCAAATCACAAAATGACAAAATGACAAAATGACGAAATAACAGAATGACAAAATGACGAAATGACAGAATGACAGAATCACAATTTGACAAAATCACAATTTGACAATTTGGCACTTTCACAATTTCACAGTTCGACAATTTCACAATTCGACAATTTCACAATTTCCCAATTCGACAAGATCACAATTTGACAATTTGACAATTTGAATGTTGAACTCCAACCTTCCATGCATCCCTTCACGCTAGCACGCCGAATTCAAGACGAGATAGAGTCAAGACTGTCTGCCCTGCAAACCAACCTCAAATCTCTATTCTGAGTTGAAAGAGAGCAGGTGAACATAATGTGATGCGTTACCAAAGCTGCACAAGTCCGACTATCTAGAACACTGCTGGAACAGCTGGACCCCAAACAGACAACGCTTCCGGTCCCGCAGGAATACTGCCGACAGGTGTATCTTTGTTCACCATATCTCCATCTGCATAGTGTTCCTAGAAAGACGAGTCTCAGCATTAGTCATCGTGACGAGGGTTCTGTTTGGAGATGGAAGAAAGACTCACCACAACGAATTGACTGGGATCAAACCAGTAGTCAAATATCTGACTTCCGAGCAGATGCTGGGCACCATCGATCAGCATGAGGCAAAACGTTCACAAGACTGCGACTTACCCTCCCAACGCCCCAACATAGCTTATATCCTTGATTCTCCAAATGCTGATGACCTAACTGCTGCACATCCAAATCATGTACTTCGAACGCCGCGTGCGCAACATCAGGCTTCGCGTGGGGTTTCGCACTCTTGATGAAAAAGGCATGATGATCAGTGAACTCCTCGCCACGATCAATGTGCAAGAAGCAAGTCGAAGGCTTTCCATCTCGTGTTAGGATGTCCGAAGGCGCGAATGATAAGTTCTTGGTATACCAATCGAACATCTCCTGGAAAGTGCCGATGGGGTATGCAACTCCTACATGACTCCAGCGGTAGACTGGCGCTGGCCCGGGTGGAACACGATGAAATCTACCGAGACGAGGTTTCTCGGTTTCGAAGTTGAGTACAAGCTTCTCTCGTGGAGGTGGGTCGGGTATTCGAGGTTGTTGGCCATAGACCAGATGACATTTGTAGCCTGCTGGGTCTGTCAAGGTCACTGCCTCGCCGCCGCCAGGGTAGCCATCAAGTTGATAGATTTCTGTGGCGCCTGGGATCTGCTTGGTCGCCTTCTCCAATTCTTCACGAGACTCGACTTCAAATGCGCCGCCATCGAAAGATGATTTCCCGCTTTCTGATTGTCGGGCAACGTAGCATATGGGCTCTGAGCCGTAGCCACGAAAGAAAATGGCCTTCCCAGGTTCTTCCTTCTCGATTTTGAGGCCGAAGTCGAGAAGAAATTGACGAGCTTTGGCCAGGTCTGCGTGGCTGTAGCTCACAAAGGCGGTCTTGAGGATGCGGACCCGCTTGTCGTCGTCTGGCAAAGGCATCTTGTGATTCTTGGCTGGAGCTGCTAGGCTAGGCGAAAAACGGTTAGCGGATAATGAAGCTGAGTGTTGATGTTGTTCGATAATGCCAGCGACGATCGCAAACCGCCAGCAAAGAGTATATAGCAGCGTGTGACGCCTCAAAATGCACTCACAGCCACATCATACAATCACGGCGTCATGTGCACCAGCATGCACTCATGCGATTGCCATGCTACGAAAAAGTGACGGTGTTCCGAGAGAGCTTTCCGAGCCGGGGTCTGATTCCGACACAGTATAGTTGTTCCGCACATTCTGAATCCACCTTCGCTGATGATTCCCGATCAGAGCTCCATAGCAGCCATAGCAATGTACTATAGAGCATCAGTTGTAGCACGTCAACAGAGTCTCAAACACACGACTCTAGATCGCATCTCATCAGTACCATCACGTCCCTCTATCCTTGCTGCAGCAGAAATGGCGCCTGTCAAAGTTTCCTGGGACCGGCTTGTTCGATATGTTTCCGCCGAAGACGGGCAAATTCATTATGGAGATGCAATCATCGAGGCCAATGATGTTGATCGGATCGCCGATATAGCTCGCGAAGGAAAGCTCAAAGTGGCTGTTCTGGAGGGCAGTGAGCCAATCACTTTGACACGTACGGACAAGACCGATACTGTAAAGAAGCTGCTGGGGCCCATAGAGGTGCAAAATACGCCAGGCTTCAGATGCATTGGGTTGAACTACAAGTCGCACAGTCAGTGTTTCCCGTTTAGAGCACCATTCACAGCCACAGAATATGCGTAGCTGACTGTTGCAACCATTGTACAGTCCTAGAAGCAAGCAGAACTCTACCACCTTACCCAACAACTTTCACCAAGCCGCCACACTCCGTGGCCGATCACGACGAAGACATTCCGATTCCTCGATGGGTCTCCCGGAAGCTCGATTACGAAGGCGAGCTCGCATTCATTGTCGGCAAGACGGGCAAAGATATTTCTGAAGAAGATGCTCTGAATTACGTGGGAGGCTACACAGCGGTGAATGATGTCAGTGCACGAGACTGGCAGCGTGACCCAGAGCTCGCGGGCAAAGTACCGCAGTGGAACTATGGCAAGTCGGTCGACAAGTTCGCACCACTGGGTCCAGTCCTCGTCGCGCCTCACCTCCTGGGTGCGGCTGATAATTTGGGTTTGAAGACGTATCTCAATGGCGAGCTGAGACAGCAGGGCAACACATCAGACTTGTGCTTCGGGATACCACAAATCATCGCATTCCTGTCGCGGGGCACGACTTTAGAGAAGGGCACGGTGGTCTTGACTGGTACCCCAGGCGGCGTAGGCTTGTTCATGAACCCGCCGGGCTTCATTCAGGATGGCGATACATTTTCGGTGTGGGTGGAGAAGATCGGGACGTTGTCAAACAAGTATATCTGGACGGGTGAGGACAAGCTGCAGTTGTTCGAGGGAGCAAGAGAGAATGGCAGCAGCTGAGTGTGGGAGATGGCATGCAGAAGGCGACACTGGGAAAGTGAAGAAAGAGAAACGCGTAGGAAGGCGCGTCGAGATCTGTGAGGCCTATGCGCCAAGACCGAATCTTGGTCTCGCCTCGACGCGACTTTGACCCTCGTAATGCATTGTCCTCGTTCATCATAATACAGTGCTCGCACAATCATCAGAAGGTCATAATCCGAACTCAATCTATGCGAACACTTACTGACAGCAAGATCTCGTCGCATTGATTCGCGTCGTTGCCGCATACATGTTATTGATGCAAGTATGGAGATGGTGAAGTCGCTACCGATTGGTCAGGCCGCAGAAGCTCTCCGCCTAGGAGTAATTGACATACGATAGGCTTAGGGTTGCATAGGGGGGACAGCTCAAGCGGCAGCAACATTGCTGATTCGGACGAATGTACAACAAACGACAACTTATTCGTACTCTCAAGCCTCTACTGAGTGTATATTTTTGTAAGAGGGCGATTGCGAATTTACGCAAAGTGCAAGACCTCCAGCTTTTCAAAAGTTCACATTCCAATATCGTACATGCAACTCAGAGTCAAAACTTTCGCTGATGACCCGACCGCACGCAAATTTTTCTGCAATGCATCCATGCATAAATAATCCTTTATTCAGATTATGATTCTGTATTATCGAAGAATTGGGATAAGTAGCCTGGTGCTGCAATTGTGGCATTGAACCAAGCAAGCCAGACCGGGCCACCGACTCTCGGCTACAGCAATATCTGCCACACGGCACAACCTTGCGGCAGATTGCGCTGCAGCGAGACATCAACATCGACTTGCAATGAGAAGCGGGATGCCTGCGTGCTTGTAGACTTTGAACAATATACGGAAAAGCATCGGAATAGCTCGCTATAAAGACCGCCAAACCTTGGCGTTTTGAAGGGCATAGAATGTCAATGCGCTTCAACGTCAATAACTTGTATCAAGTTCCATCGTTTCTACATAAATCATCAATGATATCTAACCCATCAACGGCAAGAAACCAGGATGCGTCAGAATCAACGGCGCACACTGCGTAACCTCAGCGCCAGTGACCAGCCATTGCACATCGGGTGATTTCAACATTGCCGTGCCAGCCTCATGTGTCCGCACCAGGAAGACCTTGGCTGCAGTATACGCAGGAGAATTACACCACACCAAGCCATAGGTCAGGTCGGGTGCCTCGGGACCCCACAAACTGCCTCTGATTGCGTAAATGTTCCGCTCACCCGGAACAATCATGGCGAAATTCTGGCCTCGTGTACCGCTCTCGACATCCACAAGGCGGAAACGAGAAACTCCGTATGCAGCCATGCTATCGGGATGCCCTATTGTCATTGTTAGCTATCGTGAGATACGTATGGCGCAACAGAGTCGTGACTTACACGCCAGGAATTTTCCTTTGGCTCCATAAGTCACATTCGAGGACATGTCGAACACGGTATCTGGATTTGAAGCGGGACCGAGGTAGATGCTGCCATCGTCGCCGGCCACAAGGTATGCTGCATTAGTGACATCCGAGATGCGAACTTGGCCCTTCCGCAAGGGTGTAGAGTCTTTCCTAGGTTGGCCCTGAAGGAGCGTCGGCACTGGCGGCAGCTCATATATCGGGTTCTCGACAGGATCCACGGATCGAGTCGAGCTCTCCTCAGGATCAGCGGGCTCGATCGGCGTCGGTTCCCCTTCCTCTGGAATCTCATTTCCAAGACATCCTTCCGCAAGCTTGGGACCTTCAAACTCTCCAAGGGCATACGACTTCTCGAAAACGCTGAGCTCGAAGTCGACGCCAAGACCGAGTTCCCAATCGATGCCATCACACTTGTCCTCATCTTGTGCCATGGGCGTATTCCAGTGGGCTTTAGCGCCGAGATTCGGTCTGGAAACCACCGCAATACCCTGCGTCCACAGGCCGTTAAGCACGTCGATTCCAATGCCGACACTAATGGGAAGGCCGACTGATGCCGAGAGTTCGAGCTCGCCCACTGCTTCAAATGTCGTGGTTACGGTGGGTTTGAAGCCTGAAAGTCCAGTTCTACTCGTGTCGATGACATCCAACACGACGCTCATTTCTGGAAATTCCAGTTTCGCACCCGCGAGGACCCTGCCCAGGGCTTTTACGCCAGCTTTGCCATCGACGCTCAGAGTAATCATCGGTCCAAGCGTGATGATACCAGGAATCGAAAGGCCCGGTAGTCCTGCAGAGTAGAGCTGTTTCTTGAGAAATTCGAACTCCTTTTCGACCATAGCTTCGATGCCAAGATGGACGCCCACACCGATGCTACCATCCAGTTCGACTGCTAGAGAGGTGGGACCTTTGAGGAGAGAGATGCTTGCCGTGCCTGCGACGCTCAATGAGCCAGTTACGCCGCAATCCACGCACCAGACATTCAAACGTGGCTTCGGGTCCTGAATAGCGTACTTTTCGGCAATAGCCTTTGCTTTGGAGCTCGCCGCAGAGAACGCCTCCGCGCCCACCTCTTCTTCCTTAATCTCCAATGCGTATAGAGGAATGCTATTCCCTTGTCCAAAAGAGGAATCAACCTTGAAAGGGTTCATGTCGAATGGTATCGTAAATCCAATAGAGGGTCTGATGGTCGTGAATGTGTCGACCACCATCTTTATCGTTTCAATCGCGCTGTTGACAAGCTTTTCCAGATTCTCAAAGAAAGCGGCCATTTTCTTGGCGATCATCGCAAGACTCATCGCGTAGGCATATCCATCGATGATCATCGATATTGGCCAGTCCTCTTCGAAGCCGATGATGCCCACTTTTTCCCGCAAGCCGGTCACGTTGCCCGCTACGCCGCCCTCATACTTGAGAAAGCCGTATGCCATGTCCAGCTCGTTATCGAAAGTCGGCCCGCATGGAATGAAGGGGCTGTTGAGCACGATTTGCGAGAAGTCGTAGGTGGTGGAATACTTGTCACTCTCTCCTTCTCTACCATTCGCATTCAACGGGAATGTTGAGGGTTTCCGCCCACATGCTGCAGTTGGATCGCTGCTCGCTCGTGTGTTCGTATTTGATGGTGCCTGAGGCGTAGTGCGATCCGGCGGAGGGCGGCATTCGTTGAGGTCCATGAGAGAAAAGTTGTCCAGCATGAAGTCCACGGATTCGGATTGATCGAAGCCTTTGCCGCATTGGAACTCAACTTCCTGCCGAAGTAGTCCACTGGTCAGCAGACGTTCTGCAAAAAGACACGTGGTTAAAGTCCACTCACTAGGCGAGCTCTCTCGAAACCTGGCTTTCTCTGCACAGTTGCCTCCCACAGGTTCCAATGTCCTGCCTGTTGGGGAGTCGTGAAAGTTATCGTCGTACCGGCCTGTGTAAGCTCCAAGCCGTTCGTGTTGAAATACACTCTGAGGAAGCACCCTTTAGCCGCCCACGTCTGATGTTGTCCGAACGCCCAGTAAAATCTGAGACGGTATTCTCTATCAGGGTGTGTGCCGAAAAGCACTAGTGCCGTATTTTGATAGATGAGTGTTGTCGGGTTCTTGTAGCTACGCGTTTCCATTAGCACTGATTAATGTAGCTTGTGTTGATGGGTCCACGTGAGAGAATGACAATGGCTTACAAGAAGGCTGTTCCGTCCTGAGCGGAATATAACGAGTCGCTCTCTCTACGCGCGAAGTCAGATAACCATTGATATCGTCCCATCGAGTCGATTGGCTGTTCAAAACTAGGATTTTGTAGTATGTTGACGCTTGGCTCGGAGCAGGCTGGTTGCGTGGAGGTCGGTGTGCCGACTGCTGGTGTTACGGTCACACAGGTCTCCTTGGGTCCTTGCGTGAGCGAGAAATCGTCCAGGAATAAGTCAACCTTGGTCAGTCCTGGTTGCGTACAGTTCACCTGGAAGTCCTAGACATAGAGGTCAGTGAGATTCAAACAGGATGGTGCAGCCATCGCAGACGTACGAGTTGGCTTGCATATTTCATTGTTGAGGGGATTTGGTCCGTCTTGACAACTCTTTCCACTCGAATCCATTTTCCAGCTGTTCCTGGGCCAAGCTCTATGATCGGAGCAGGTGCGGAATCCCAGAAAAAGCCGGCCCTCATTTGGCAAGTGCCAGCTCCGAACCCTTGACGTTCACCAAGAGCATAGCTGAAGCCGAGGACAAATTCTTTTTGGCCCACTAGGTCGTCGTTGGTACCGACGAGCATTCTGAGGTAGTCGAAGTTAGAGTTTCCATCCCACGGGAATGATGCGTGACTATTGCAAGTAAGTTCACAGTCAGCTCGAGGGATTACTCGTGGTCACTCACATGAACTGCTCTCCATCTGCTGGTACGTACACGCCACTGCCTTTTTCTATACTGCCAGGTGAGATTTGCCATTCCGTCAGACTAATGCCAGCTGGGGCACGCTCGAAGCTGGGGTTATCAAACAGATTGACCGCGGTGGAGCAGCTGACCGAAGGTCGAGGTGGAGAACTCGAGGTAGTGGAAAGGGTCGTCGTCATCTGCGTCTGGGAAGTGCTTAAAGTGGTCGATGAGGTTCCCTGTGATGTACTGCTGGTGCTGCTCGAGGACACGATAGACGTGGTAGTCGTCATTATAGAGAGGGAGCTCGATGTCGTGCTGTGGCTCGTGCTAGTTGAGGTAACCGATTGTGAGGCGCGAAGACCAAGCACACAACCGCCCTCATCCTTGGTTTCTCCAATGTCAGTCTTCAGGGTGCATGACTGTGCACCTTGATCACTGGTCCTCACTTCCCATGCTTGGCATGTGGCCTTCAGGGCACAAGCTGCGAGGCAAGCCAACTCAGCGGCGCTGTCGGATACTACTGCGCGTGCCCTTGACTTGCGTGGGATATTGAAAGTCTCGAGGACGGTACCGACCACGGACGATCCGCGAAAGACTTTGAAAGATACTGGCTTGCCATCCGGACCAGCAGAAGTCGCAGTCTTAACAGAACCTGCCGGACCTGTCGTTGTTGTGCTTGAAGTCCTGCTAGATTCGGTGGTACTACTAGATCCAGTAGACGAGGATGTCGTGCTGCTAGATCTGGAGCTGCTGCTGGTAGTAGCAGTAGACGAGGACGATGTCGTGCTGCTTCCGGAAGCAGTTGATGAAGATTTCGTGGTGGTACTAGAAGCAGTGGACGAAGATTTCGTGGTAGTGGAAGCAGTAGACGAAGATTTTGTGGTGGTACTGGAAGCAGTGGACGAAGACGATGTCTTCGACGTCGTTGTCCGACTGCTGGTCGTAGATGCCTTGCTGCTACTAGAAGTTGTTGTCCGCCTCGATGTCGTTGTCGTAGAAGATGACGTTGACGTGCTTTTCCTCGTCGAGGAAGTGGTGGTGGTAACTCCCGAGCGCTGTTCTTGGCAGCCCCAGCAGTTACGTTGGTAGTAAAAGGTCGTGGACCGGGAAGTCTTCTTGGCTGGGGTGAAGCCTTGCTTCTGCAGTCCATCCTTGTAGAGAGAACACAGCTTGCGAGCATGCGAGTACGAGAATGATGCACATTTGCTATTCGACAGACAGTCTCGTGCGCATTGTTTCTTCGTCAACGTTCGTGAGGAATAGGCTCGTTTTAGCGGAGATGTCCTCCTCAACGAGCCTCGAACATGACAAATGCGCGTGCGCGGTGCGTTCTCGATGCGGACAGCATCACACGAAGGCAGGAACTTGCCTGGCTGGATTTTTGGAGGCGCTTGATAACCATATTGGCGACGCTGCAAGGGCGCCTGATCTGTGCTGCCGGTATCGAATGTACCCCAGGAGATATCAAAGTCACTGACTGCGTCCTTGAATTCGCTTAGTCGGCCAGTAGCATGCGCAGTGGCCGTCTCAGGATCGAATTCCAGCCCAGAAGCGCGAAAGAATCCGAGCTGTCCAGAATTGGGAGTGCTGCAACTTGCTGCGGCGGAGATGAAAGTGATTTCTCCAGCTGTCCATCGTTCCCGAACATGGTCAAGAGCGTCCCAATGTGTGAATTGAATCGTCATGGAGTCATGGCGACAGACCACAGACTTGATCCAATCGGAATGATCCAGAGGTACTGCCAACGAGTGTGTCTGCGCCGTGATGGTAGCTGCGATCACTTTCTCCCGTCGCCACACCGGCACATCCTCTGTGAAGAATATTGACGTACCATTGGAAGGCTGAAGGTGGTTCAAGTCTCGTTTGTTGAGATGAGGATGTATTGCTGGGATTAGTATTGGATGGCCTTGTTGGGGAAGCGGCGTATCCAAACTCGTCCTGACGATATCTGCGGGTGCGTGTTGTGAGCCATGTGCCAATGCTGACAGGCAGAGCGTCCACACCGCGGCCGATAGCATCGTCTGAAGAGCAGGCACGGCGTACGACGATGGCAGACAATTGTTGAGAACGCGAGCGGAACAGAAACCAGCCCATGACCTACCTAAAACTTCGTGGTTGCGGCTCGAATTGTTGCAAGCTCCACAAAGCCAAGTGTATGAGGACTATAGAAGAGTACACAGAGCGCCTCTTCGCCAGCTTAATTCTTTCTGGCATGGCCATTCAGCCATACTCATGGTCTCACGCAGCGAGACTAGCTACGCGCTGCCAGCGCGAGTCCAGATGCCATGCGAGACCCTCCATGGCTGACCACGAGCTGCCGGGCCGCGACGAACATCTTGTTATGGCTGAAGTCTCGTACGATCGCGAAGGAAGTCAAAAAGGCGTGACAGCAAGTAACAGGCAAGAGTTCAAAGCCACCAGACTTGCGGCTGAGAGCCGACCACATGGCGAGCAGACGCTATCCCGGAAGGCTTGTTGTTGCATGGAGATAAGATTTCCTTTCTTCGCATTCGCGTTGGAAGTCGGTCTTGCCAGCGTGCCACGTTGTTGAAGAGCCTTGAGGAAGACTGCCAAGGAGTCTAGCCCGTTCAAGCTCGGTGCCGACAAAGGCATGCGGCAGGTGAAGGCGAGTAGTAGTGCCTGAGGTGTCTGCCAAGCGTCTCATGTACTTCTAACTTCTAGCCTTCCTTTCGTCTTCGTCTGGCACTTCGCCTTCGGAATCGTGGACTGTGGTTGGTGCAGCTTCGCAAGTTCCCAGTACAATCCAACACGTTTATAGTCCTCAATCATCGACTCCCATCTATCGTCACCTCCATTCTCCTTGGCCTCGGCCTCCTCTTCCTCCACTTCATCAGCTCCGAAGTTCCCAGTACAACCCAACATTATTAGTCCTCATCCATCGATTCCCATCCACCTTCACCTCCATTCTCCTCCGCCTCCACTTCATCAGCTCCGAAGTTCCCAGTACAACCCAACATTATTAGTCCTCATCCATCGATTCCCATCCACCTTCACCTCCATTCTCCTCCGCCTCCACTTCATCAGCTCCGAAGTTCCCAGTACAACCCAACATTATTAGTCCTCATCCATCGATTCCCATCCACCTTCACCTCCATTCTCCTCCGCCTCCACTTCATCAGCTCCGAAGTTCCCAGTACAACCCAACATTATTAGTCCTCATCCATCGATTCCCATCCACCTTCACCTCCATTCTCCTCCGCCTCCACTTCATCAGCTCCGAAGTTCCCAGTACAACCCAACATTATTAGTCCTCATCCATCGATTCCCATCCACCTTCACCTCCATTCTCCTCCGCCTCCGCCTCTTCCTCCTCGACCTCATCATCCCGCTCAATCCCCACAAGTCTCTCCTTGACATCTCCCTCAGGCATCTTGACTCTTGTAGCAAAAGCTTCTCGGACAGCCTTATTCGTACTCGTATCCCAGATCTGCACAGCACCTTTGCTCCCGGCCACAGCCAATCTGAATGCGATCTCTTTGTCCGGAGCAAAGTTCGCAGAGAAGACTTTGCCAACTTCGAGGTCTCGAGATGTGACCATACTTGGTCCGGATTCTTCTGTGATGTTCCACAACTTGACAGTCTTGTCTGTTGATCCCGTGGCGATGAAGCCTGGAACGGCTGGGTTAAGGGAGAAAGTTGACAGTTCGCTCTCGTGGGCTTGCAGTCGCCAGAGCGGTTTGCTCTTCTCTGGTGTCGAAGGTTGTTGTCGAGCGTCAAAGCAATGCAAGACACCGGACTCCGTGCTGACGTAGAAGTTGTTCTCATTGTGAGGATCCCATTTGATCTGTTCGACGTCGCTTTCCACACCCCAACGCGGGACTTTCCCGTCTTTCACTCGCATGTCTGCTGCTACGATCGTTCGGTCGTATGAGCCGGATAGCAGGATCGCTGATTGCGTTGGGTGCCATGCGAGCGCGCATACTTTGTCTGTGTGGTGCTCGTACGAGTGAGCCGCCGTGCAAGTATTCAGATCCCATAGCTTGACCGTCTTGTCCGCCGAAGCACTTGCAAGCAGGTTCCTGTGATTTCGGTTTGCCGCCAATGACAATACAGCATCGACGTGATAGTTCTCATTCGCCTTCTTGCTCTTCTTCTTTTTCTTCTTAGGTGCCTCCTCTTGCTGCTGTGAGCCCTGCCCAAGCACAGCATTCGGATACATGCAGTCCACGATATCCAAGTCCCACAGCTCAATGTCCGGATCCATTGTTCCCACCGCAGCAAAATTGCCGCCTTCTCCAGCATCTGGTTGCCCAACTTTCATCCCAATCCATTCTACGCAGAGCGGGACAGCAGGAAGCATGACATCGTGGTGAACGTAGAGGTTGTCTGCTTCATCTTCGTACACATAAACTTCCAGATGCGCAACCTCGTCCTCTATCCTCGCAGCCAGCACCATGTTGTCTGTAGGCAAAATTTGCAGCTCTTCCCTCTCCTCATCGTCCGAGGCTTCGCCTTCCGGTAGTGTCAAATAAGGATCCTTCTCGCCATCTGCATGATACGCCAGCGCCTTGATGTTACTGAAAATGCCATTATTCCCCTCTTCTTCCTCTTCTGCATCTGGCAGATCTGGTTCATCATCGTAGTGCTCCATGTCGTACTCGGCCAGCTCGTCGTCTTTAGCGATATCGTCATCATCGTCACTGTCACTGTCGTCCTTCTCGATCTCTTTCTTCGCCTCTTCTTCTGTAACATCGCCCATGTTAACTTTGTTGAGCGACTCTCTCGCCTTCTCCAAATCGTCTTTCGCATCGTCCAATTCGAGCTTGGCCAGCTTCGCGATTCGCGCGTATTCTTCATCGTCCATATTGTACTTTGTTGGGAAAGCCGCCGCGTGACCGCGGGGCACCCATGCTGTGGATGTGATCATGGAAGACATCCTGGGTAGTATGTCAGAATCACAAAGATGTTAATCGCAAGTCCAGCTCAATCGTCCTGCCTCTGCTTTGACTCTCCAAAAATTTAATGTGGAGCCTCGAAGCTGGACCCTGGAAGTCATCGGCCTTCGGAGAAACTTCACCAGCGACACGCACGCCAGCATGTGATCTCGTCTCGACTCCGGATCGACAAGGGTCATGAGCACTTATTGTCCAAGGCACTCGCATCACTGGAGTAATTAACATCTCAGCTGATACACATCCCACATCACTTCACCTTCACCTCCTTCCTCACCCTCCCAACCATACACATAAGAAACCCCAGCGACCTCAAACCCCAAGATGGATCCACACGCGCACATGGACCACGGTAGCGGCAGCAGCATGCCGGGCATGGACCACGGCCACATGGGCCACGGGTCCCCCGACGAGCCTATGATGTGCAACATGAACATGCTCTTCACATGGGACACATCGAATCTCTGCATCGTCTTCTCCAGCTGGAGGATTTCCGGCGCGTGGTCCTTGATCTGGTCGCTGGCTGCTGTGGTGGCGCTTACGGCAGGGTATGAAGCTGTGCGGGAGGCGAGTAGGAGATACGAACAGCAATTGGAGAGAAGGACAGGTGGACGTGAGTATTTCCCAGATTTTCATATTTTGTGTTCTGGCTTTGTGTTTTTCATGCATGGTATATGCGGTGGTAAAGAGATGGAAGACCATGCACTGTTTGCTTCTATCAGAATGGTGATAATCCAGAATCATCACATCCTCAAAGCCTTCGCATTCATAAAGCTCTTCGCTTCTCTTCAAAACTATTGTTTTATTATTCTCAAAAATGAGATACTTACCCTCTTCCCAAAATCAAAAGTCACCCTCCCAGACACTGAGAACGACGCATCTACACACTCCGTCCATCACAACGAACGAAGCTCACTCCTCTGGATCCCAGGAACTCAGTCCGTGTCCGAGGAGAAGAAAGGGAAATTAGTCAAGGCGATTCTCTATGGCGTTCAAGTGTTTTATTCGTTCTTTATTATGTAAGTCGCACTTTCCGCATGCTGAAATGTTTGAATGAGAAGGAGAGAGATGTGCTGATGTGGAGATTCTAGGCTTCTGTTCATGACATATAATGGCTGGATCATGATCGCTGTCGGCGTAGGAGCTACTGTTGGGTACCTGATGTTTAGCGGAGCGGGGAATAGCGCTACGAAGTCGGCAGCATGCCATTGAGAGCAGACGGCAAACTAGGATGCAGCGCAAGCGAAGGTAAAGGCAGGAGCAGATGGCTCATAACGAATTCTCGAGATCTGCATCGCATATCATACCGCAAAAGAAGACAATAGAGGACAATGCTATACCACACACACTACAACCCCCTCCACGCCACCTTCGCAACATGATCCACCCTCTTCCTTGTACTCTTCACAAAACCCAAATACCTCAAATCCGCCAACGAACGCTGAAACAACGCCATAGTCTTCTGCTCCCTATCCTCCCCATCCCCTCCCTCATCATCCCCAATAACCGCCTGAAAAGCCTTCCACAAATCATGCACATTAATCAAATTCCCCGACTCCAAATAAAGCTGATACAAAATCGCCGTAGCAGGCTGTGTACCCGATAACGTCGCCTCTTCATTCGTCCCCGGATCACAGCATTCGCAATCCAGATAATCGTGCGGAGCGGCAAGAGCGCGTTCCACAGCATGACGCGGTCGCGGCATGAAAACTTCTCTGTAAGGTGTTCGAGAATCGTAGACGAAGATTTCATTGAGAGGGAGTTCTTTTACTCCGATGAGGTGTTGGGAGAAGTAGGTTTCGAGAAGAGTGGATAGGCGGCGGACGAGGGCTGTGTAGGCTGCGTCTTGTTTGGAGAGGGTAGATTTTTGTTTGCTGAGTTCGACTTTTTGGGCGACGACGGTGGTTCGGAGGGTGGAGTTTTTGATGTCGTCTTCGCTGCGGAGGGGTTTGGTGGAGGTTTGGTGGTCTTTTGTGAGGGATTTGAGTTCTTTCTCGATGGTGTGGAGTTCTGTTCCGGCTGAGGAGGATAGCTGGATGGAATGGAATTGTTCGATGACTTTGAGGGCTACGTCTGAGGGTGATTTGCGGAGGATCAAGAGGAGTGATCTGATCAGTGTCGAGTCGGTGAGCTTGCCAGACATGGCTTGGATGTAGAGGCTTGGCTTCGAGGAGACTTGCGTGGACGGCAGGCATGCTTGGATTTTTCTGATTGCTTCAGTTGCTGCCATCGTGCCTGCAAGCGATTGGCGCCCAGCTGTGACGCTCTTCTTTGCAAAGTCGAAAAGCGCTTGATCTGAGTCGAGAAGCTCTCGCACCTGCTCCGTCTCTCCATCATCGAGCAATTGTCTCGCATAGTCACGCAGAGTTGGTAGATTGCGCAAAGCCTCGAAGTGGTCCTTCGGAACGTCTCTGAACGTGATCTTCGGATTCAGCAGCAGGCTCGCAGCATTGGCATAGTAGTGTGACATGTAGGCATACCGCGTAGCCTGTACCAGACTATCTATACCTTGGATGTAGTCACTTTGCCGTTCCAGTATCATTGACGCCAAATTAGGACCCAACCAGAGTTCCGAGTCTGGACTGGTGAGTACCTCGAAAACTTGCTCGACCTCGTCAGTCGACACTGCTGCATCGAATAACTTGCCATCGAGAGATCTGATAGCGGCAGACGATAGTCTCTGCTGCAGAAATTCCACGGAAGTGGCCACATTCAGCAGAAAAGCAAAAGGTATCCGATCCTGCCAGCATGCCAGAATTTCAATCAGTTCAGACAGCAGGTCGCGATCAAAGGCTTCCGTGTCTTCGAAGGCGATCACTACTTGCTGGAGTTTTCGTTCCTGCACGTAGTCGTACAGGATCTGCAAATCATAGTTCAGCCTCTTTGGACCCTTGCGAGATGTGGTTGTCTCTTCCAGTTCGTCGGCATCATCATCAGTAGATGTAGTTGAGGTGGCCTTCTGGTTGATTATCTTGAGGAGCGCTTTCAAGTTTGAACCAGATCCTGATGACAGTGACACGAAGCACCTTCGGGCCGCTGAATTTGTGCTTA